>JABASH010000042.1:0-72223 GCA_019776445.1 Tomocerus maximus
TTATGTCAACGGAAAAACATCCAGAGATCACTATAATTGAACTATTATAAAGTTGCAAGGCAAAATATGTCGTCATCTCGAATCAAATTATAACTCACCATCTGATATTAGGATATGGATGGGATGGTCGCATGGAAAGAGAAAATGTATAGAATGCTTAATGAATATTTTCGTTTCTTTCTCCGGGGAATAAAGTTCGAGCCAATTTCATTTCCGGGTGAATGTTTTCGTACACAAATAAACATAATATGAATATATTATGTTGCCTTGTTGTTTTGATATACCACATTGCTCAGACGAGTTTGAGGTAACAACGAGGAACAGAAAATTGGTTCATACTAATATTTGTACTAATATTACATTTTTCGCATGTTCATGTACTAATATGTATATAGGTACATGTACTAATATTACATTTTTCGCATGTTTCAGGTTCATACTAATATTACATTTTTCGCATGTTTTATTTATACATTCACACACGGCAATATATTATACCATTCTGTGAAATGGAAACATCAATTAAAATGGTCTCAACCACAGATACTACAGTAAGTAGGCCCCAAGTAAATTAAAATTCTCGTCAACAGTAGAGATTATGTGGAGAAGAAAATAGTTAAGTCCTGATTCAACCCATCTCCTGCAAAATGGGCGATAAAGGAAACTTGGGCTAAAAGTAATTGCAGAGGGAAGTGTAGAAAAGGAGATAAATCACTCACCGGTTGATTCGAGGGCTCCAGTAGAGCGCTGTAGAGTTCGTTCGTCATATATCGCTGCTTCGCCACCCGGCCAGCGAGAAAGCGTTCGTTGTCACCGTTAATTTTTTCAGTTACAAGAGCGGCAAAGAGTTTTTCTTCTTTGAGAAGTTTCCGGTAGACGCGAGGCATTTTCTTCCACACTCCGCAGATCTTTTTTGTTTCATGTTGGTAGTTGTTAGTCGTAACTTCCTGTTCTTCTACCACATTTCCCTCCGAGTCAACAAACTGTACGAATTTCGGTCGCAGGATCTCATCATTGTGCACAAAGGAGTAGTAGAGACTCTTGTGCAAAAACATGAAACGAGCTGAAGCTAAACCCGCCGAGATGGGTTCTCCCAAACCAGTTGACGATTTTATCAACGTAGAAGACCTTGGGGTGAGCAGTGCCGCATATTCTAATGGGTCAACATGAAATATATTAATTGCGAGTAAATGCAGAATTGCAGACTGTCTGACTGACATAGTCAGACTAGACAACATATAGTAATTACCTTACAGGTTCAATTAACTAAAAACTACTAAACAAACAATCTGCATTTTTAACATTCACAAAGGTCATCTCTCCGTTATTCTCAATTCAATCCTTTCGTCGCTTCTAATTGTCTATCATTTATGTACTAAATTCTTTATTTGCAATACTAACTAATTTGCAATCAACTTCGGAAAGTTCGCCAACTTTTATTACAATTACAAAGTTATCGTACCTACACATAAATAATTAACTGTTCTGGCCATCTTGGCAGATCACTACATTGATAACTCTGCGGATTTCTTAGAATCAAAGAAAACATGATTCTGTCGCTTTACACTCTACATCATTGCAAATACCACATGGATGGTCGATCTATGTAATTGCACAATTAAAGATTAAAAGAGAGATAAAATAAAAATTACTTACCTCTGTTATTATCAGGACTGTCAATTTCATCCACAACGGCAGGATCTGAACCTGAAAGGAAAATACTGATCGTTAGCTCTGTGCACATTCATCCCAATCTTTCAAGTATAGCATTTCATAAAAAATCTATTGTAATTAGATAGGAAATGTTCCATAATTAATAATTTGAAACAGATAAGTAGCGACACAGATTTCAAGTGCATCTACATCTATCCAATTTCATGACAAGACAACTCGATAGTAAATCATCGGGATTTCTCAAAGCAAAAGATAACATCAGCGTAAATAACACCGTAAAGGAGGTTCATTTCTGTTCCTTTCTTAGAACCCTTTTTTCTACATCATCCTTTGATATCAGGAGCAAATTAACAATTACAACAATATCATCATCACAAGTACATACATTATGACTGCAATAATCAGTTTAGCGTATTGTTAGCCAGGAATGAAGACGAAGAAGAGAGGAGACAATGCGAAAAAGAAGAATCGGCAAACGACTCCCAATTCTGCACAACTTGCTACTCGATCTCGATCTCACTATTGTAGATATGAAATAAATGGCAAGAGAAGGAAACCAGCCGCAACTCAACTCAAGTTGGCTGTGTAGTGCACAAGATCAGCAGATCAGAGTGCAAAATACTTGGAATAAGCTGGAATACAAGATCATTTATAAAATATTGGGTCGTATGTATTCTGTGCACACATTTACTCATCGCACATCAGACTGCTAATTCAACGCAGTAGGTAAAACAGCTAACAAGTAAGATAAGTTAGTAGTCACAATGTGTCTCTCCCTCCTTGCTTACTAGTATATTACTACATGCATAATAAAAACACGGATTTATCTACCTACCTGATATTTACATCTATTACTACAGATATACTTACACTGTACAGTAGTAACTTTTATATCCTTCACTTAGTTAGTAGTTAGTGGGAGCTCACAATTTGGTTAACTTATCAGTCAGTCTGCTCCTTACCCTCCAACAACTCCACGGAATTGCCATCAAATCGTCCATTATAATCATCAGATCATAAACTCAATGATTTTCCCACATCAAAGCAAATATCGCCAAGATGAACTGCCTTCTTCATAATATATTCGTTCGCTTGGCATATGAAATTGTTAATGTTGTAGCTCACCCCTTGCGGCAAAGCCGCTTCACATTCATAATATACCTACCTACTGTAGTACTTCTACTCATTTATGCTCCACAGAAACCTTCAAAATATGTAGCATGTTCTATATAATAACTTCAGCCAATTTATTTAGAATATTTTAAATTGCAAGTGCTCTTTTCAAACTTTTATGACAAATCATAACTTTTAAGGTCGTACATAATCGTAGCAGTATACCTACGTAAGTAGTAAATCTGCGACATAAATATTATTGCACTTTCTGATCATTTCTAACGATATATTATAATGATCTGAATGAAATTGTGCAAAAGTTACTTGGGATACCCATCTAGCCTCTAATAGGTATTTGAACTAAACGGTCAATACTACAATAGTCATAGAAAATAGGAGTATGAAGTGAGAATATATAAATCTTGAAAGGAAATAAAAAGGTGTGTTTGTACATAGCTGAAGTAAAAATATTAATTAATTCAGTTTATAATGGACTAGGATTGGATTCTGCATCTTTCCTGTTGATGAGATATGAAATGATTCGAGTGTGGTCTTTTCTTGCGTTATGATCTTCAATTTCAATGGGGATGCCATGCCATGGCAGCAATTCAAGACAAGCTCAAAGTAGACTAGCAACAAAATGAGGATTAACTTAACTAAAAGTCACTTTTATAAAGAGATTGTCGGCATTTTGAATTATAGATATTCTGTTCCCCTCTAATGTGTGTAAGCGCACAGGTATAGGTACTTTGCTTTCCATTGTATTTAAGTGCATAGGAAAGTATAGAGAGATGGCTAAGCAGATAGTACACAAGTACTAAAAGAGTGTATTATAGTAGGTAGGTATTACATTCAGCAAGCAAGGTAATAAGAACAATTTACTTGCATTATTATTATTCATTTAATCTAATCCACCGCAGTTAAGTAGTAATATGTACCTACGTGTACTTACTGACTGACAAACTGAGAGAATCCGCAGACAGAACGAAAAGTCAAAGTAAATTACTAATACAATATTTCTGATTGTGGTGAGGCAGTTCAATGTGATGTGAGTGAGCTTTGACTTCTTTCCACAGAGATGCTTCATAAGTAAATAGATAGGTACTTCTGTGTGAAATGCACACATAAATATACGACAGATCAGATCATCATCCTCACTTACTTAACTTTAACTCACATAGAGAGAGAGATTCATTCAATCCACTCAGACAACAGACGGACTTCAACATGCAAACAAAACACTCTTGGAATACTCAATCAAACTTAACTTAGGTGCTTATGTAAGCAAGTGTACAAAAAAGAGGTTCTCCAAGTCCTCATCTCTTCTTCCCATTAAAACTCTGTATGTTTTACCGTATGCCCGAACATGCACAGAGAAACAAATAGCAACTAAGCATACATACTTATGTGTATAGACAGAGTTGTAGCATTTCTATGATTTTAATGGAACTTTAAAAGTCAAAGTCAAGAGCATAACGAGACATATTGCCATTAACATTAAGAGTTTTCCACTTACTTTTTAACACTTCAGGACACGTTTTGCAACACTTGCCGGCAACACTGATAGCATCACTGCACTCCAATTTTGGACATTCACTTTTAATATTACGGCAACGGATTCGACCAACGATTCGCCTCTTACGTTGCACCTGTGGAAAAAACAACAATGACATTTCTTAGTATAATTTTATGATACACTTGTTTGCGATCTCTGCAACACTCTGCATTGCTTGACTCAAATATTCATTCCTAAATATTTCCAATAGCTCTGTGGACCGTCATCATCATTTACTGCTAAAATGTACAACAATTTATATGTCTCTAATAGTGTATTCATAATGAGATGAGCTAGACTGACGCACATCATTGACTATGCCCCTTAATCACTCTACTCGTTGCTTGCCTAACTAATCACACGCCATCACAGAGCCACTAGACCCATCACTTCATAACTATCTAATATACTTTATGTGTAACCAGATTATGCCGAAACTAAACTACTTAAATATTGTTTGTACTATGTATTCCCTCCACAGCACACTTGAACGGACAACGAATTCGTTAAGCATCTCCTGACAAAATCTATAACTCACATCACCCTTCATCACTAGAATGTAAAAGTATGAAGACTCCAACCTTGTCTTCCTGGCTTGAATTGCACTCACTCTCTTCGAAATCATAATAGTGACTCTCTCTGTATACCTATGTAATTAGACATTTTCTCATCATCACATCATCCGCTTTTAGTATAAGTAAGTAGGTACATCCTGAAAGATCTACTTTTCTGTTGGCCATATAAATTGCCTTATTATTAGTAGACAGCACACTTTAAGCTGAGTAAACAGCCAAGATTTATTCACAACTTGCGAATTCTTGGGTGAAGGAAAATATTTTGTATTCAAAGTCCTGACTTGTACATGGGTTTGAGTCTGAGGTTTAAAGGGGCGATGAAATATGTACACCAAGAATGTGTATAAATACTATACTGGTAAGATTCCTAAGTAAGTTAATCGTAAATAAGTTACATTACTACATACGGTGTGGTCTAACAGAATCTTTTTCGTCTCATCTGATGTTGGGGCTTGAGACGAAGACTCAAGTCTGTAAAGAGAGGAGCTATTGATTCCAATAAAGAAAAATGCCAAAGAGTGGTTTCGTACTCTGATTGTGATCGCGGATGATAGCGTGATTAAAGGTCATTATTATTATGCATAGAATTGTTTGCTGTTGTTGTTTTACAGGTAGGCTGGCTCACATCTACTGTTCACTGTAGTAAATGAATGTGTGTGTCTTAAGGTCTTAATTATCCTTGTACATACGCTATACGTTACTTTTACGCTACATTTACATTACGTACGCAATGCTCTGTCTAATGAGTAGCTCAATACATTCATTCTATTACTATATCCTCTTTAATAATGATAAATAATATATATACTTCATACAATTTGCACAGTAGTACCTGCCTCACACTAAAAGAACAGACTTAGAGCAATGAGTAAAGTAGAAGCGTGTACGGCCCTAGATCTACATTCACATTAGCCAGTTCCTAGAAAATCCAGGAAAACCTACCAATAAATTCCCAATCAATAATTAAGTCGTATTGTACGTAAGCTCCACAAAGTAGCCAACTGAGTCTCATTGAAATATCAATAAATGCACGAAAGAGATGGGAAATTGATTGATTTTTTAACTGAAATTGACGGGGTCTGGCAGAGGTTGGTGAGAATATGGTCTGTCATGGAGAGCGTGTCCCTATATGGAAAAATATGCGTGGACTAACAGAGACGTTAACTGTGCAAAGGTGTCATACTGGATTAAATTATGAACTAGTAAGCTCACACAATGGACACAAGATCCCGGAACTGAAGTCCTAATTGTTTCATCCTTCACTGTTAGATGGGAATACATAAATATAATGTGTACGTGGACAGTGGACGTACATGGAAACATAAGCCTCGTTTAATATGAGTATTTTCTCATCTCCCCTCCTTCCTTATTCTTTCTCGTCACACCTTTTGCTCTGAAACCCTTTTCCAAAAAAGCAATCAATTTTAATGTAATTACATCATGGCCAGAGCATCCATTCATTTTTTCAATCCAAATACCATCACACAAGTGCTAAAGCAGTAGGCCAAGCCAACCTAGCATAGAATTAGTGAGGAAAGCTAAATTGTACTTAGTTAGTAGAAAGGAATTATGGTCTATTGTTTCTCAGCGACAATTATTGCTTACTTCTCTCCGGGAGACCAAACATGGTGCACATTACCACGCCCAAGTGCTTCAATTTCCACTAATGTGTTTTTATTCATTTTTACGTCATACTTTGTGTCTCCTCGTTGTGAATCCTCCTTTCCCACATGCATCACATATTATCACATCAGCCCACAAAAAATCATTTTTACAAACTATAATCAATTAGTCTGTCTGCGTGTGCTACATTTATGTCTCCCTCTACAAAAATTATACTTCCTCTTCTAAAAACGTCATTTCAAACATATCTCGCTGTAATAATGAAGGTAATACACAAAACTACGTCTAATGCATAGCGAAACAAGTATCATTAGTGAACTAGAATAACTACCGTGTGGTGGGTGACTATCCTGACTATATGGGACACATTGTTATCGAATATCCCTGTCATCCTTGTGAATATAATAATAATACTACAAAGGATAACTACGCTTATAACATCCGTAAAGATGGATGCAACTTGAGCAAATACAAATCATAAAATCTATGAGAGTTTTCAAAAGTTTGGCTTATCACTAGTGACGTAGGCACCTATTAGTGTCTACGTTGCATAGAGCAGAAAAGTTTTGTCTAAAAGTCATGCTGCTCATCGTTACTTCAATATTAAGGTTAGCCTCGCAATGAAACTTAAAGTTAACTCAAGTCCAAGTTAGCTTCACTTGGCTCCGTCCGTCTTGTCTGGCCTGACTTCAGTTTTAAACTTTTCTAGTGTAACTAAACAAAACAAAACTGACAATGAGAGCAAACAAGAAACTACAAGCAGTATAGTATACTGAAACTAAATCAACAACACAAGGGTATGACTACTGTTATATGTACTAAAACCACGCACCAAACTGTGACTTTTTGCAATGCCAAATTAGAAATCAAGGCAAACTCTATTTCTCTTTCAATACTTTTAAAAATATATTTCTAGCTCTAGACATATATAGATATCAGCTTCTGTCTTCCGTATAACCTCTATAGCAGTTGCAAGTTGCAATCTTCACATCCCCCAATTACCATATCACAATAGGTATACACAGAACAGTGCAGCAACACAAAATATTAGGCATAGATTTATATAGCACTTAATACAAATTAAACTTCTCTCTACACAGCGAGAAGTATTCTAACACGGCAGACGAGCATCTTGTCGTACAATCTTTTACGTTTTAGAATAAGGAACTGAAAATTTCCTCATGCTTCAGAACAAATTAAAGAACAACATGGGATTTTTACGAAAAATCTGCGCTAATTTTTCAGGCTAACATAAAAGCAAGTATGTAAAGTTTGTCTAATAGCACGAAACATTGTTATGATGTTTTGAAGAGCAACTTATGCATTTTAGCACTGAGAGCCAAAATCAATTTGGTGGGTATTAAAATAGGTAGGGAGGATTTTGGAGTTTCACTGAGTCAAGTTTGGTATATTACGTAGTAGGTAGTCTTTAGTCTACTCCACTGAACTGCATGTTTCTCAATTATCATTCTATTTCACATGCATTGCATGCAGCATTCCATATCATTATGCCAGAGCTATGCAACTAGCTAGGTTAGGGAAGCCAGTTCATTGAATCTTTAACCTTTACATTTAACACAATTATCAAAGGAACAATAAGCTACGTGGTGCCCAACATGACTACAGTGAGTACGTACGGTAGTTCCTACAGGATGCATACTACGTAGTTGTAACTCAATACGATAATGCATCTTAAGTTTAGATTACCACCAACCCTAACTCTATTTCGTTCGACAACGTTCAGGAACTGCACTAGCTTTTCTATTAGTATTACCTTTCAGACTAGGAAACGTAAACATTGTGCTATAATGTTGCCTTTTACAACTAACAATACAGAGGAAACATCACAACTATATAGTACACCATGTAGATACGTAGATTTCGCATTTTATAACCGCTATCATGTTTGGCCGTGCTATTAGTAGTGTAGTACGTGAGTAGAAAGGCAGACGATAATAATGTAGTGCAAGTTGAACGGATTCTAAGGGAATTCCAGAGTTTTGCTATGGCTGTTCGCACTACACGTGCTATTTACTAACAGAGCTGCTATTTCGGCATTTGATCGGATCGGGGAGGAAAGGGCGAGACGAGCTTATAGCAATAGCGGATCATTGTCAGAGAGAAATCCCCTTTTTCTTTGCCACACTGATTTCCCTGAAATATCGCTATTCTTAATGGTTATAAATAAAGGTTAGCTGAGTGCTAAAATGCTGTTGATGTAATGAAGATATGCTTTGTGTGAAATAGAACTTGCTAAACGCAACTATCGGTATTAGCACTCGGCTAGACAACCCATATAGAAATTTTCTTTATAATACATTTTGCCAACCAGACGAGACAGAGAGCGTACATATCAGTACATGTCTAATTCCATGTAGTTCACAAATTCATTTTGCATAGCTTGGCAAACCAAAGTAAATCTAAGACATTCAATAAAATCCAAAGGTAGCACTAAATGCGCAACATCTTACACTGAGTAAGACACACAAGTTGAGTGAAAGAAAACACTTTCGTGTGAAGGACGCTTTCAATATAGCGTAACTTAATTTAACCCGATGTGCATATTCACTTGTGAGGATTTACTTACTATTTATATTAACTATCCCTTACTTATTCAAGCAAGTCAAGGTGAACCAGACCAAGACTTGATTAAAAATTACAATATCCTTAGTGCATGTAAACATATATTCAATCCATTTAGATGGATGTCGTAAATAGCATTGCAATTTTTAGCATCGGTGAAAAATTTGAATTCTTGTCATATTCCAGACACGGAGCAAATAAATGCACAAGAACATAAAAATGCTACCCCTTCATCCATCCTCACGTTTCTAAATTCCAAAGCTCCGAACTAAAAGTCATAGAAGAAAGATCGAGCGACGAAATGTTATTTGTCGTCGTTAGCGAAATGATTTAATGAATTAGTAACTTATAAAACCATAGTAAAAAGCAGACTAGTTGTGTTATAGAATGGGTCATATAGTTATATACTTTGTAACACAGTAGGAAGTAGTTCTAGAATATGTAATAGTAGTGTGATGTATGTACAGAATCCATTATTTCTGTATTCTGACAGTCATACTAAGGTTTCTATAATTTGTAGGTTTATTTTGGCTTGGCTTACGCCCGAAGGAGTAAAAGTAAGTGAAAAAGGGGGTAGTCAAACCAAGTCGAAGCCAAAAGACAATTAAGTGGATGATGGGTGTCAGTCCATTTTATCCGACATGGAGACATCATTTAAATTATAGTTTAAACTATTTTATCTTTTCCTAAATGCCTATAAGGAAAATAGGGCTAGGGAATTATAGTATTTCATGTACAAGACTCTTTACATATCATCATATAGCTAATGTCAAGGAAAAGAAACAATGTTCATAGATTGAAGCGAGCGGCACAAGCCAAAGAAATTTCTGGAAGCAGGCGAGTCACTTCTACTCAAGTCACCGATAAATGACTCTGTCTCTCTGTTCATTGCGATTACAATTCTCTACAAATAATCTGCGTCAACTGAAAATACATTTATATCGTGTCGACGTCATTGCTCTATACTCATCCACGACTACACACTCCACATTGTTGTTTTGTATTATCGAAGGCATATACACAGTTATACTTAATTTCACAAAAAGTCAAGTTAAACTAACTACGCGTAGAAACCAATATATCTTGCACAAGGATTTACAAAACTTAAATCCATCTTATACACCCAAAGATTTAGAAAAATTTAAGACACACATGCAAGTATTCTGCAATAGTATCCATTTTCGCAACAAAAATATTTTGGAGATACGTATTTGTAAAATGTACATGAGCAAAATCACAGGCCTTCATACTGTATAATAATAGAGTCAAAGGCTGCGGATTGCATGACACGTCTGTATGAATTTGTTTAGTGAGAAACTAAAATTGCACGGATTTCTGTACGAAATGCTATAAATTATAATGGAGTAAGTTTTTGCACATTTGAATGAGTGCATGGTAGTCCATGCACCTAACTCACTAACTTCAGCATTGGGTTGAGTTGGGAAACCAAGTTGAGTTGAGGAGCTAGGGAGGAAGGAAGGACGTCAAGAGTCTCGACAGACAAGACAAGTTCATGAGATAATAATTATCCAACAGTTTCCCATCTCTTGCTCACATCTTCCTCTACATTATTTTACTTTACTCCAATTGCATCCGCATATCCAATTTTATAGGTCACATCCTCCTCCTTTAATTGCTTTTCGTATTTCTAATTGATGAAAATAATTACTCTTTGTAGTCACTAGTTAGCTGCAGTCTAGTCTGGTCGTCTCCTGGATCTGCAGACGTTATTTTGTATTTTTTGTGTTTGGGTACAGAACAAATGTAGAGCAAATAATAATTATGCACGTATGTAGCTATTTATTAGTGGTCATGGCAGACCAGCCCAGGTCTCATCCGATTTTAATGAACTCGAATGAAATGACATGAATTAAACACGTCGCTCTGTAATGTGATTGCTCTGCTCTGTTGCAAGTAGAAAATGTACAGGGAAGGCCGAGGAGTGTGTAATGCTAGGTAATCTAATTACAAGGATCATCCTTATTATTATCGAAGTATATAATAAGTATCTGTCTGTGCAGATTGCATTACTCTTTGATATTTACAACTCTGCGGTTGTTTTTGGCTGGAAGCTCCAAACTAAATGAATCGGTAGATGAAGAGATGTTTACGTGTGTAAGTGTAACTCAGAGATGAGCTGATAGGGTAATGAAATGAAAAGGACAGGACAGCATGTCTAGTAATTGTAACGAACGTAACGTTGAATTAAATTACATTACAATAGAAAACAGAGCTCTACAAAGAAAAGTCAAGCACTCTGGCATAATAAATGTGTGCTAATTTATGCTTTTTGGGTGGGGGCAGAGCTGTAAAAACCACATTAAGGAGCCAAACAAGCCAACCGTAGTGGCATCATCATGGCATGAGGATGCACAAATTGCAACGACTATGTGCACTCTGCTCATAAATAATCTCTAATATACTTTCCTCCAATTCCCTTTCCTATTCCTGCTTCACTATTTTCATAACTTGTCTCTACAGAGTAGTCCCTGTACTCACCATCCAAATAGCTAGCTCTGTTTTGCACTGATGTTATTTTGCACTACCAACTTCTCTGCATTCTAAATAACACGAGACTTGTGGCATGGCGTGGCTAACTAACTACCCTACTAAAGAATACGTCTTCTTATCCCCCTCTACAACTATTATATTATCTTCAATCTAACAAAGTGCATCGCGTTCAGTGTACTGAATTAAAGAAACATATTCCTCTATACACTGTACACTCATATGTACACCATTAGACAATCTGCTGGAATGAATTTGCAGATAGTCGTGCACAGATATGTAAGTACCTCATGCTCATATTAAATTACGATTTACGAACATAGAGACAAGGTACTTGTAGCAACCAAGCAAAACCAACCCAAGTCTTTTTCCATTTGTTTTCCGTTGTTACTGACATGACATTTAGTTCAAAGACCTTTGTTATTATCAACATTCTATCCAGCTCAACTGACAACTAGCTACTCGCTATATCCCCTTTAAAATATAATCATAGCCTTTTCTTGTCAAAATCCACTACTAACTGCTAAAGTAACACAGAAATATTCTCAACTTTATGACTCCATGAAAGCAGGTCACTGAAATGTCATCATACAAGATATTTACAGCAACTACATCTTATGACTTACAATTCTCTTCCAAGGAACACCATTATATTCAAATTTAAACCGCATTAGAAAATGGATGGATTTTGTCAATAATTTAGTCATTTCTAAGTTGCAGCAGAAGTAGATCAAATACATAAACGAGAGAATCAGCTAGTGCAAAGTGCATATCTTCCTAAAACATAAGTAAATAACATACACAACAAAATGTTTTGTAAGTTGTGTATTAAGTCAACACGAATTATACTTGGGTGGATAAAAATATTTTGTAACTCAATGAAACAAGAAATAGGATTGTGAAAGCATATTTAAAATGGATGGAGAAAAAAGAAAAGAGGGGATTCTGTTGTAGCACTGTCAGCCAAGTCTTCTTTGTTAACGCGAGTCGTAACTCATATCTAATAGAGTAGATCAGAGCTTGGAGTGTGAACAATTACACTTTATGACTCTCTTAAATTCTCTAACTCGTTGCTACTGCTCAGTCATAATGCAATGTTCTATTCTCTTCTCTGCTTATTGCCCTCCTCCCCTTTGATGACTGTAAAAGGGAACTACAGCATTGATTTTATGTTCTCTCGCCGTCACTTCATATCTGTATTAACTTTAACCTAACTAAACAGCTCTAACACTCACTTCTTATTTCATGTCATTTTTGTACTCGTGTAAATCAACCTTTCCAAACTTATAGGCATCATCCGTCCCTGCGTAAATATATCTATAAATATATGCTTAAGTCAAATTCGAATGTAAAATTGCATGTCCCACAACATCCCTATTAACTAGCTCATTCCCATTTTAATAGCGAACTAGTTAAATGTCAGTTTCATTACCAATTTACAACTCAAAATAATTATCGTAGGATTTCTATTTGCAATCCTTGATAATAAATTTTTTTCTTGGAATGGGAAAGACTAAACTCCGCAGTTGTTGGTAGGAAATAAAATACGGACTTGCTATGTTGTTTTGAAAGCATCGAGTAATTTCATACAGGTAATTAATTTGAGAATAAAGAATGGGGAGCCAGTAGACCTGATAGTGTGGTCTGGCTGGTGATGATGACAATTATAATACGAAAGGTTTGATGAGAGCAAGCCTCGTTTCAGATGCAGTCTCCACAAACATCAATAAAAAACAAAAGAGAGAGTTGATTTTGATGGGTGTCTGCAGTGTTTACCTGTATCTCTGTGACTTAACATGACAATAATTAGCATAATATAGTAGACACCTACATCAGAAGAACATAATATCTAACTGGACCAGACTTGGTTTGGTGAGTGAAGGTGCCTGGCTGTGGTGATCTACGTTTTTATTCATGTACATGTACACATATGTGGATGGTGAGTGATAAAAAATGTGGCTAATTGTACGAGACAGACAAGACAAGATTCGCGTGAGTTGAATGGAGACAGCATTAGAAAACAAAACAAGCCATGACAAGGAGACAAGCAAAACAAGACAGGACACTCTGCCTCGTCCTATCAGACCAATTAGCACTTTGCTTATTTTAACTATTTCACATCTTCTCAAGAGTCCCATCATTTTTTTCATTGCCATTCATTTCAACTGGAAATTGCGACTCTTGGTTTTTATGAGCTTGTTTTCCTCCTCAGACTGTCGCTACACAACACTTTCGTCCATAAATACTCTACTTACCACTGCACAGATTATATATACCTATATACCTACAAAATTTAGTGCATCTTCTCATCTACATACATCCCTAGCCTTATCTAAAATGAGAATATTATTACGACTATTTTGACAATGACAACTAATCCACTAAATTATCGTAAAAAGAATCCTCTGCGAGCACGAATATTCTTTAATTCAATTTAAGTTGTTATCATACTACACAACATAGAATCAAATCAACTTACTTTTTATACTGACACGCATAGCCTCGTCTTCTTCCGAGTTCTTCAAACTATACCATAGTACCAGTATACCAATAGCAACACTACAAATATCTGTAACACAGCATTTATCTGTGTAACCAAATACAAACTAGTACATTAATGCAATAAAATTCCACTCAAGTTCCTCTCTCCCAGTCGTCGACACATACTAAAAAATAAATTTGTTTTCGCACAATCTGTCAACTTTTACGTGTATACTGCGTCTTTCCGTGTCACTTAGAATAGTTTTCCACACAGGAACAGTGGAACACTATATATTAGTACAGGAAGAACTAAGACGCAAGCAAGACTGAAAGGAGTACGTGAGAATTATCAAATTATTCTCATCCCATAGCAATTCTATGTAATGGGACAGACTACCTAGCCATCTAAGTACCAAAGACACACATGTTCATTGGAAAAGCACTTAAAAGTTGAGAGCTATTAAAATGTTATTTGTTTTGACACCTGGATAGGCCGAAGCTGATGTAACATGGCTAAAATCCTTCACTAGGTACACCAAAAATTGCGTCTTGTTAGTTCCAATGTGCTAGTCGAGTCAAACTTGAAAAAAACGCTGGATTTTAAACAGTGTACTACGAAGAGAAATGGGGAGAGGAGATGAGCCGTTTCTATTTTAAGTGAAATCGTGACATTTTTGCAAAATGTTTTATGAATGCGACTTCCCTGCTGTTTAGTTTGAGTAGAAAGAACCCTGCATGGATTACTAAGCTACTCTGCTATGTGGCTATAGTAGTAGTACCTAATATTATAAAACTGATTATATATAAATGCACAACGAGGGCTGGGGATGCAGGACGCATTTAGGTACCTCTAGTCTCTGAGTAATCTAGTAATATTACGAATTGGTTATCTATCTTGGTAAAGTTATCTATTAGGGCAAAGGCTAGAACATTGCATTGCATCTCACGATCAGTACAGAACACTACAACTATTTCGGTGCCTTTGGATTGTATAAAGTGTCAAAATGAAATGAAATGCCTCACAGGCATGAAATAAAATTATATTGGATATTTTATGGTTGAGAGCCAACACTAGTGACTTGACTTTCAAAATGAACGTTCACTTTACATTATATTAAGTTAGACCACTGCAGACTCTCTCCACTTCAACAAACTCGAGAAACTTCTAAGATAAGTAAGTTTCGTACTTTGATAATTCTCTAAGTCAACTCATCTCACCTAACAATCAGTTCTGGTCGTGATAGGAATGTTCATTATCTTATCCTGCCCCATCTAATCTATTTAGCTGTTATTAATCTTCTTCCTCGCACTACAGATGTGACAGTATTCCTCTTCATCATCCAAACGAGCACACTTCAACGTTTACATCCTATTTTCAATTCATATTTTCGCATTGTTATCCTCATGGAGGCACTAGCAGTAGCAGTATCTATTATGGTTGCAATGTATAATGTATACTATTGAATTTTTGTTAAGTATTAAAAGATATGTTTTAAACAAACATTTCATTTGTTGTGAATAATTAGATCGTTCTAAAATATTGTAACAGAACTATGGATGAAAATGAGACGTAGGAAAGAGTACGTCTTGTTTGATATGCATTGAAAAGTTTGGTTGGATGTTAACATAGGATGAAAGATAATTTTAATTCAATTTTGCTTACTTTGGTCATGCATGATGGTTTATTATATGGCTACACAAGAATAAACAAATCCTTGAACTGAAAATAAAAAGTGTATGTAAGTACGTAGGCTAAATTTGGATTTGAGTGTATGACATGGATATGAGGTTTTTATAGAGCAAATTGAAAATAGGGATGTGAAGTGTATAGTTGAGTTTAAGAGTACCTACATAAATAGGTAATTTAACAGCCTATATAAGTTATGTACGTATCATGCGAATTTAACTTGCTATTCATTAATGTCAAAGGAAGCCAAAGCAGAGCGAGTGGAAACCAGACCACTACTTCCCCAGTGTAGTAAAGTGAAGGCTATTAGGACAGCCAACTCCCATGCTAACTAATTGTGAGTACAAGTACAGTAGTTGAAGTAAACTAAAAGCCAGGGAATCTCTTCTTGGTAGCCCACAACAAAACAACCTCGGGAAAGATTTACTGCATCACTATTACAAATACTCCTGTTTACCACTATAGATCTAGTGTTATCTCAACTTATGAGCTCACTCGGCTAAATTATCTTTTCAATTTTTACTACATTCTATAACTACATATTAGCTAACAATTCTCTCGTGTTTACTTATATTGCACGAGTAAACAGCAACGGCTCACATTAATACCCAAAAGACCACTGCTAGCCAAACGGAGTTGCAAAGAAAGTGTGTAAATAGGCAAAAAAGTATATTCATTTACGTCTCAGTACATCGGTAAGTATAGAAGCCAAGAAAGGCCAAGGCTTGACATAGTTCACTACTAAAAATGTATCCCAATTGGTAGACCACGTAGCTATGCCTTCAATCTTCAATAGTACAAATGAAGAAGCTAGCCAAAAGATTACTAGCCTACGAATAATAATAAAACGAAGGAAAACTTTAACCGAAAGTACCAACAAAACGAGATTCTCAACGGAGTAAAATGCATCTGTCTGTCTGTCTTTTTAAGTGTCTCCAACTCTATCATCTGTATTATTTAACTACAACTCAGCAGTGAGTATACCCTGTTTTATGTAAAATGCTCTAAGGACTAAGTAAAAGTAGTCATATGTAAGCCAAAGCTGATTGTATCGTCAGATAGTGGACGATCCATCCCATAAGTAAAAACGTCTGGAACTTTCCCTTCTTCAACTTTCCCTAATTACATTTCTTTTCCGGCACGTTACTATTCTTCCACTCAACTTCCCACCCCTCCTCACACAGAAAGACTTCCTTCCAGTCAGTTTCCTATTTTTATAGACGAAACGATGCCAGTAAAAGATCTCTGCTCAACTACCACTCCAGACTTCTGTCTAAGTAACTTACAGTGTATCATTTCTGCAGACAGTTCTTTTGTGCATTTTCTACGGAGAAAAGAACCCTCACTTCATTTATACTTCTAAATTAAGTAACACATGCCCCACTATCAGTCCGTCAGCCCAAATGCACCTACTTATCGCATAATTTACAATAAAACATTATTATTACTAATAACACAAGTGAGTACACTAATGCTAAATACTAAAAGGATACTTCAAAGAAAGTAGGGGAAAGAAATTTCTTTCTAACTCTTTCAACAATAAAGCTTTCAATTTAATAGATCCCTTTTTTGCCTACGCCAAAGTATTTATTACTGCTCCGTTAAAATGATATACCAAATTAGCAGCAGCAGTATGCATTAAACAGTGTACATCAGGATCTTGGATACTAAAATAATATATTTAGATAAGCAGATGCATTCATTTATTATGTTTGCATGCATAAACATTTTAATTTGGTGTGTTTAGTAATGTTAAGTACAGTCATAATATATTTATATCTTATTGAGAACAGTAAAGAGTAAGTCAACAGATAGTAGAGCAGGGCCAGGGCGAATCAAGTCAAGTTATAGCACAGCAAAGAAAAAAGCAACAGACCCCTAAAGAATTACTTTGCCGACAGAACTGAACCGTAAAAGCTGCCCATTTCCCAAAAAGTAGCCTCTTTCATCTTTCTCAACACTTCTTAGTACTTGGACTGGATCCTACTCCGATTTTTCATTACTCTTTTTAGACGGGGATATCTCTGCCCTACTCGACGTAGGTATCCTGAACTACATACCATTATCCCTCTGCTACATAGTTATCCCATTTACTTTCATATCCCAGTCGCCACTTTCCGCTCAGTTCAGTCAGACTTACGGCCTTGTCCTCATTACCAATTAGAAACAAAAAAATTCCCTTCCCATACACGATATTCAACATCATCATCGTCATTATCATCAGATCATAGCAAATAGCATAGCACTGCAACTAAAACCAAACTAATTAAACTATATTGTTATCCTTGCAAGAAACTCTAGAACTTTATTGTTATCCTCATCATACACTATTAACTACAACATAACCTTTTATAGATACCTACTACAATTAGGATATTATTTTCTGTGCATTCGCGATCAGTTCGTCAGTAGCAAAAGAAAATAGTTCAGTCTAGCATGCGATTTCTAGGGAAATGTCGCGTGTGTCTAGTCGCGTCTCATTTTGTCGACCCAACTCGATTCAAATACTTGTCTATATAATCAAATACCCATCTATATATCTTTATTCCCTCTAAATTTGCTTACTTAGCGAAAACAAATGAAACCACTGCATTAAAACCAAGTAGGCACTACCACACTCTACGAATAATAATAAGCCTATAGTGAACAAACCATTTTTGTTCTCATGCTTATTTAACTCTGCCAGCCTTGCATAATTCATTAAACCATTCCTACTATCGGGACAACTAACTAACTAGGTACTGTGATATGCACATACTTCCAATCAACTGGACAAAGTCTGATTAATATAAAAGCATTTTTTTCGCGGAACAAGCCATCTATATATAGTAATGCTGTCTAAAGTGCCAGTGAATGTACTCGATTGGCATTTGCCAATTTTCCTGCTTACACGAACTTTTATTTGTTTTCCTCTGTCCATGTACAGCGAGACTCCACTTCTCACAAAGCCACTCCACTTTGATATTACAAATCAAATCAACCAAACCAGAGCAATAAAGATAAAACTGATAATGTTGAAAATGGTGGAGTGACTATGCTTTTTGTACATCTATCTACTACTGCTCTTTGCATCGATTCCATTGTTTAAATCCAAACTACGTGTTCTGTAGGACAAATACAGACGGCATTGGCACTAAATAGTTCAAATTACAAACACGTCTCATTTTACTGCAATCATCTTGTCATAAATGAACAATTCCGACAAATAAAACCCCTTAACCCTTAATGAAAAAAGAACATTTAAATGCTCAACTAGTAGACTCACGTCAAAAATAGTTATCCTGCATATTGTTGAGAGTAGAATCGAAATATAAAGATATGCTGTAGCAGCATAGGTATTATTTTGCATATGTATGTGTGCAAGTGTTGTGAGTACATTATAATAGAATTACAGATTATGTAGAACAAGTTGCGACCAGAATCCACATTCACTCCGTCATCTATATTATTAACCTAAACTTAAGCAAGAAAAGAAAAACAAAATCTAGTTGAGTTTTCTCTTTGATTAAATTTTTCTGCTTTTTCAACTGTGTTGATGTAATATTGTTGTCTATATGTAAATATATGGGGATGGATGGATTCTGATAGCCAAACACAATTACTATGTACATGCATAAGCAGTATAACTTTGCATTATACAGGCATTATTCCTAATCCCTATTGTAAAATAAATCGCAAAGCAACATCGCAAGTGCTACGACTTGACATTGCATCGACAAATTGTCCTACATTCGATTCAACATCTCATTAGCTCCCATAAAGACAAATAAAAAACCCATTAGCATCTTTCGCGAGCAACTCGCACACAAGAAAACAAGATCCTATTTTATTTAGCCACTTCTTTCTTTACTATTCTCTATATACTTACTCTTCTTGCTCCATTTCCATTCTGCGTACTCTCTGTAACATTCTATATGTTACTAAGTATTACAGATAGCAACAATCCCAGTCCAGCCCTCTCTCTGTCTGTATGGCATTTATACACAGTGCATACCCATTCTAGTACTTAAGAGTGTATCATCGTTAAATGCATTATGCATACACACAGAGCAATCTTGTATTCCTGCCGCCTTGTTTCTATCATTTGCATTCGATTCGCATCTCTTCTCATTTACTTCGCCATTTGATTACAAATACACGCATTTGGATTGACTTGATTACACATTGAATTACAACATTCATTATTATACACACTTATTTAGAGTAAGTACAAACTCAGACATGCACAACTGACTATCTTTCTAGCTATTGATCAAAATTTTCACAGGTAGACGATACTCAACTCAACTGATTGTCTAACTAACCGTGTCTATTTACTTGTGCATCCGTGTAGGTACATACTCTATAAATATCTTTAAGTGTATGTTGTTAAAATGTTAAGTAGGCACTAGTATTCATGTCCTCGGATGAGTGGGAACCTCTCCAGAAATTGATTTTAATTCTATGCAGTCAAGTCAACAGACGTGGTGGTCAGGACTGACTAACTAATTGTAAATAAGTAAGTAGGCACTGGTCTCGCTGTATTAAAACAGACATGCCACCACGAACAAACACAGCAATTTTTGATTATGGTGCAATGTTTAAGCTTAGCTATATAATAATACGATCTCGACAATCGAGTAAAGTATAGCAAAATAGCAACTAGACTGCATAACCAATAATGACTTTGTTATTATCACTTTTTCTGCATATACAAACATATTTCATTCCAATAATTTCTATTCTGGATATAAACATTATGCGTTTTTGCATTACATGACACAAAATACAGATAAAACACGCAACTAGCAAGGTACCTTGTACAATTCTAGTGTATGGTACAATCACAAGTGCCATACACTAGATCGAAACTACTACTACTACTACATTAGCTAACAATAAAGTGCTTCTCTCGATTCGTGTAGCTCGGTACTTTGTGTCTCATTACCTAACTCTCCAGGATAAAGTATCTACCTGTGCACGATTATAGTCACCGTATCTACGTAAATAACCTGTATAATCTCTATGCAATAGAAAAACATGCAACACCTCTATATAATTTTGTACCACAGTATAACTACATATAATAATAGAGATGTGCTTATGGACATTAATTTCATATATAAGTAGTAAAGAGAATCACCCTGAAGAAAATGAATGAATTGTGTTGCCAATTCAGATAGTACAGAACACAAAGTGGTTAGGTAGTAGTTAGTGTGATTGAATTGAATGATTGACTATATGGATGAGTTTATTAAGCTGTAAACAAGCGCAAGTCATTAGACTAGCTGACTCGACGTCCAAAGAAAACGGAAAAGAATTATTAGCAACAATAACGACTCAAAGCACAGGATGTATTTTACTCTTCGCATACGTAACGTAAGGTGTTGTTCTTGGTTTGATAATCTCTTACTACCTGGGACGGCATGCCAAGTCAGACCAAACCAAACGAAAGCGAGTCAACTCGAGGATAATGTGAACGAGACAAAAAAGATCCGGCGCCGGTCGTCCAGCCATTTACGAATGTAACATTAATTTTATTCCCTTTCAATCGAATTACCTCACTTCATATCATATCACATCAAAGCTGAAGCACATCAAAAGAAATTCAAGAAGTTTTCCTCTTCTTTACAACACATTATATTTTATGTATTACTTAAGAATGTATCCTTAGTCAGTACACATTGCTTCACTGCCTACTGCCTACCTCCTCCGACCTACGTCAGCTTACTATACAATATGCACTACAGCTACACCACACTCACATGACACAAATATAAGGATGTACATTTTATGCTTATATGCATATTGTGAATGCACCATGTTAAAGTAGTTGTGTGTGTGATGATCTTTAATGATGATTATGGCGCGTCAGCCAAGACAAGTCAAGTCAATAGAGTCACAGCCTCCCTGTGTAAAATATTAAGTATTTCCTATTCATTGTCAAGTGAGGTTAACTATTGCCGTGGCCATTGCCAAAGACAACTGAAAAAGGCAGAGATTTGATCTTGGCACCAATTAACTCAACAAAACTCACTCTAGTACTTCATCTCAACTACCGTAGTAAATATATTAATATGTGAGGATTTCTATTGTAATCCGTCTGTCTCTAGTAAACCTTAACAGTTTAGTAGGCTTGACTCAATTACTTACTAGTGGACCATAACAAACTTAACGACTTAACTTGCTTAAGCTTATCTATGCTCATGTACAGGGTATGCGAGAATTAATTAATAATAATCCCTCTCTCAATCCAATAACTTCAGCATTTTTGCTTATTGAAGGCTAGTGATGATTTAAGTTGTAAATGTCCATCAGAAAATACTATGATATTGGTTCACTTACTTTTCTTAACCTTCTTACCTAAACAATGTTGAAAAACTTTCTTCGGATAATATATGATTTGAAATAATGTTATGCATGCGATAATTATAACTGTGTGTGGAAATCCTTTTCTTAGAAATATCCCAGAGTGCTACATGCGTGTTCTGTTCATGATAATTATGCATTCATCAGTCAATGTTTATATCATCTTTACCGTATTTAAATACGTTACTAACAAAGGTCAACATGCTACAATTATAGTTCCCACTGCAGTACCCTGTACATTAGACAGTATAGTAGGGGACAGGAAATGTGGCAATAAAACATTATATTAAAAGATAAATCCGATAAATTAAAGTAGGAACTTGTAGGGCCTCCTTTTGAGCAAAATTACGTCGCATTAAATGGAAGTATTGCATTTAGAACTATAAAAAGAAAAATAGAGTCTAATAGGGACATAAGTAAATACGTATACGCAAAGATAGCTATGCAGATTTCCTAAAATAAAAGTGGTTTGTCCATATCTGTAGTCGAGAGGAGAGTTGATTCGTCCACAAAGTAAATAAATACGTACATATATAGAAATTCAAGTTAATTTAGAAGAATAGGATAATATAATGCCATAGTTATGTTATGTTTATGTGTAACCATAACTTGGTGTGTGAGTATGTGTGTGTCGACTGGACAGTTGTGACTAGGTCTGGACTGGACTGGAATACACAAACAATGGGTATGAGACAATCCACAGATAATATGATAGTAAGTAACAACACGATCCAATATAGGAAAGATTTGCAAATGTAACATTATAGGATTAGAGCAGAGTTGCTGTGGATTCGTTTGCTCGGTCGGGTAATGGTGAGCAAGGACCTCCAAAAAGTGGACGACCTTCGATTTCGATTTCACATCTAACATCACATCGGTCTACATCAAAGTGAAACCAATTTGGACCTTTTTGCCATTTGCATACTATTTGCCTATAAGGTTTTCCTTTTTGTCTGAGTGACTGACGATGTGCAACCAGCAGGTGAGTTGTTGTGTCGTGTACGTATCTACTGTGTTTTATTTAGTTTAATAGTTAAGTTTGGCGTACTAGCCTACAATACGCTTATTAACACTAACGTTACCTGCCCTGCCGTTTAGTTATACTCACTTTACTACTTACGATTACACTCCTGCTGCTACTGCAACTTCTGCCCTACCAAAAGACAACACTACAGAACATAACAAGCCAGACAGAACGAGACAAGGCAGACAGACAGTTTAGTTCACTACCTGCCTCTGCTCTGCCTCCTTTGCTCCACTCTCAGGCACTCTCAACTAATAATCAGATATGATCTCTCAGCCTATCTATGTATGTTTTCTATTTGTTATTTTATAAATACCCACTCCATGTACTGTCTTTTCTTCCACTACATGTAAAACACTACTGCATAATGTTCTTTATTTAAATATCTACCGACGAATCTATCTTATGTACTTATGTAGAGTATAAATACGGAACACCTTGCTCCTATCTCTACACTACATCATTAAACTATTACTACTGCCTACCTACCTACCTATAGGGTACCTATACTATAACACTATTATACCACCATTTTAATCATCACACTACTTGTTATACATACGTATCTATTCCGATCTTTGAATCGCATAAGTTGAATAATATTGCTAACAAGTATCTAAGTATAATATATATATTTATTTATTTCCCTCATTAACGCATCTCGCTAGGTCTTCGTACAGACTGAATTCACCATCACTTGCACGGCATGACACTACTCAAGTAAGTAGTTGTTTGTTGGGTGGTGCTTCTGTGGAATGGAGTGCAATAAATTCTTCATCTCAAAATTCCGGTTTAAATTAAAACTCCAATAATTTAAATTAAGTCTGGTGCCAATGAGCCGTAGAAAAAACTGTGAAATCAAGCTATCAATGCAATTTTATCATTTCTTTGTTATCTATTTATCACACAAACACATAGCTTAGCCACACAAACCCTAGGTAAGCAATGAATAATTACTGTATCACTATGATGTTCCAGACAGTGGATTTAGACCAACTTTCTTGCATAATCATAGCTTCAGAGGAGTAAGCAATCTAATAACTAAAGGTATCTCAGCTTCCAGCTTTGTTTCTCTTAAAAATAAAGCATTTCGATTGGACATCCTAATTGCGAGTCTACTACTCTTTTGGGTGTCTTTCTTGTCAGCGTACAGATTTCTGTGCAATTACATTATTTGCATCTACTGTGTGCATAGCGTAACATTTAATTTTCTCTTGTTAGCTAATAGGCGCTTAAGAAGAAGCAAACCAACACTTCTTACTTACGCATATTTATACATTTATAGAATCTATGCTACTTATTGTGTAGTGGACACGAGACCTATTGGCATCCTTCTTATTTCTTCATGTCTTTTTTATATGTTAACAATATCTGGATTGGTGCAGTGTACTCGGCTACAGGTGATAGATATGCATTAGAAAAAGGATGCTGATGTACCTCAACATGAACCCTTTTACCTACTCACATAGAAAACAACAGCTACATTCCTACATAAAATTAAAGGAAATTTATTCTCTTTCCCAAATTGTATATCCTAGTGAGTAATACATAACAGACACGCTCAGCAAATATGGTAGGTATATAAATAATAAGTTGCCGTTTCCATTATCATTATATTAACAATCGTAAGCGTTCACCTTTACCTCAGTTTTACAATGGGGCATAAACAAAACTACCACCCTGCTGTTCTATCCTGGCCCTATCAATTACATACTTTTTGCCAACTTCTAGCTACTTAATATACGAAACATTACGTGTGAATAGTAGTAGTGCGCTAAAAGTTTTTCCTTGAGCTACGCTATGGTGTTACGTTAGTATTTACGTGCGAATTGGAGCAAAACATCAAATGGGAACTGAGACAGAACAGTTGTATACAGAAATTCCTGCAAGAAAGAGACAAAGGAATGGACAACTTTGAAAATTTGCTTCTTTTTACTTTTTGTGACCGTAGATAAAAAATTAACTATAGTCTACCATTAGGATAAAAACGAATCGCCACTAATTCCGTAAATACACATTCGCACGGAATACAAATGAAGTTTTCAAAATAATAGTCAAGTGCTTTACTCATTTTCAGAGTTAGATATGGTTGGAATGATTTGGCTAAGGTCATTAAAAAAGAAAGGAGGCAGGGCAGAGGATGAAATATCTGCTCACAGACGTGTATAGTATACCTGAAGTGAAAATCAAGTTTTATTTATTTTGGGGAAAGAAGATATTTAACATTAGAAGAAAAGTGATGTAGCCTACGAGCAGTTACACATGTAAAAGTCGTTGCATACCTATGCACACTAATAAAGTGGGAATGAAAAATATAGTAGGTATGTGGAGACGACTGTTTAGCTCTCGCGTCTTATTGTTCTTCATCTCATTCATTCATGTCATTTAATTAGCATTGTCTCCTCCAGTCTCGTCTACATGCGTTAGTTAGTCTGCTCTAACAAACAAACTTTTTACAAGTCTAAGTCTACTAGAAAATTCAATGTGTAAGGTAACATTTCTCGTTCTCTCCACTGTAACCATGTCTTGTGGATACTACATATATGTGTATAGCCACTCAGTTAAGTATGTAAGTCAAGTTTTGGTGTATATCAGCTTTCATTAAGTATTTACCTACATAAATATGCAAGTAAGGATGACTAACACTGGGAAAGTGAAGCCAGGATAAAATAAAGATATGCATAGGTATATTATGCATATATACGTAATAATATCCTAGCGTTATGTTATATTGGATTAGAGAAGGAGGTACAAGTGAGAAAAGAAAAAGAGCTGAGCTATGGCATACATGTAGTCAGACAGACAGAAGTAACTTGAAGACCTGAAACTTGGAGCCAATGTCATCATCCATAACATTAGTTAACTTTAAGTTAAACTCAACCATTTGACTTGACTGCACTCCGTCGGCTTTGCTCTACTCTTCTATTCTTCTCCTGACTTCTCTGCATGTTCGCAGACTACGTATCCACATAACTACATGGCTATACCGCATATCCTTATATATATGCAATAATCTTAGTTACTAACTAAAACCAACAATAAGTAGAGATAGCTAGAGATTCTCCAGCTTTTCTTTGCTTTCCTACTGTCTGTCTTGCAGTTTGATTCAGTATATAGCTAGTCTCCTCCTATTCGTCAACATATAATAACTGAAAACGAGTTGCTACTATTACAATTAGAGGTTCAAAAGAATACATAGGGAATAGTAGACTACATATCACTCGATTACGTGCTCTACACTCGATACTAAAACCATTATAGAGCTGAATTGCTCTGCAGATCGTAGTTTTACATTTTATAATAGATTTACACTCATTATTGCGTCTTATTTTCGTCTCGTATCATTTCATTGCTCTTGTATAGTCTATCTCTTATGTAAACTACGTATATATAGATACAAGTATACTAGCAACTTTCGTATTTCTTGTTCCTTATCAAGTACATGGGGAAACGAGTCAATTCATGACATGTACTATTACGTTGTTTGTTTAGCGATGGGATGGTGCCATGTCATGATATGCTAAGCCTGAGCTAGCATTCTCTATTCCATTCCATTGAGGAACTCATTCATTCATTTAAATGAGAAGCCACTTCTCCCTCTATCATAAAGACAATAGTGTACAAGTTGAGAGAAGAGTAGCAAACATTGGAATACATGCAAGGTAATGGCCCACTCACAAACTTCCTAACATTATACAACACAAACTGACTTACTTTTGACGATCTATAGGCATAGTGTTGACTTTGGCTTTCATTTCTATAAGATTTGACGTAAAGCTTCAAAAGATTAAATTTCTCGTGCCCTCCTCCCCGCTTTACTTGCTTTATTATGCACATCCGCATTTACTGGCTAACGAGGAGAACATTGCCAAAGTTTCTCAAGCTAGTTTGTTTGTCAAGAATTCAGCCTTGGTATAATAAATATGTAGTCTACCTTTAATATTTAGATCTTATTGGGATTTCCATACGATCTACCTTTGCCTATCTTAGAAAAACATGAATTTATATTGGTTTGAATCTAGATGTAGTAGAATAGCTTGCTAATTCATTTCTAGTTGCTGCAGGTCTCTGTTCTCCACAGACTAGTATAATGTCAGAAGATGTCCATGAAATACGTGGAAACTATGGACAAAGTATTATGAGTTGGCCAAGTTTGTTCAGATAGAGTCTACCACAAATTATGTGAAGGAACCGTGGAATCAGATTTAATCGAATCAAATCGAATCTAGTAATCACGTCAAGCGCGAGAAACAAAAGCAAACTGCGAGCAACCTTGGACTACACTTGGAACTTTTAATAAATTGTGCACAAAAGTTGATTGCAAATTGCAAGTACAATAAAATCCAATTTTAGCTAAGTAAACTAAATAAGTTCGGAGAATTGAAGGCAAAGTCAACAGTAAACGGAGAGTTATGTGAAGATAAATATACACATTCCTAACATCTATCAAGTTACAACTTGCAACTCCATCGCTAGGTATTAGCTACATATGTACAAGGACTCCACGGCAATTTGCTAAAATCAGGGCAATGCACATGACACATGCGAAAGATATTACTGTGCACCATACATAGAAGAACCCAAGTATAAACAGGGCAAGAGAATTATAATTTCTGTTGGAAATCTCTGGGTTAAGCCATTATTTTATCTGCGATTCAATCCAATGATTTCTGTTACTGCTCTACTACTAAAACTCACAAATTAGGCCTGAACTAAATCCTAACTCATCCATGATTTTCTGACATATTTTCCTTGTTAGGTTGTGAATTTGTGAATTACATAATCTTAGGGGAGTTTCGCTTCTCCCAATTGGCTATTTCTGGGATGCAATAAGAGAGTATGAGCAATAGTGTTCATATTTTACGATGAGCACGAAGTGATAAGAATCTTCCAGAGAAGACACAGAAAAGAATCGTCTATCTAAGTATTATCTATGAACACAAATAAAATACAGATTGGACGAGGAAAAGAATGAAAATGGGACATCACTGATATATGAGTCGGTAATGTACCTAGGCTATTTACGTAAGGGTAGCACTTTCAGACGTAGCAAACACCACCGATGAATAAAATATTAAAAAAGTTATTGTTCAAGTGCATCTGTAAACGAACGTAAGACAAGCAAAATTCGTTGTGTTCATCCTATTTTTACAGCTGCAAAATATCCATTCCCTAGTAATACGTAAGTCTAGGTAGCATAATTTTTTGCGAAAAAAACTGTCCAATAAAATTATATTTGTGCCACACGAAACACATAAAATATCGAAACCAAGGATAGTGGCCAGAGCAGACTAGACTGAGTTGACTAGTGTGGTAAGCTGTACTATATCCGTAGCATAACTTATGAAGAAATACAGAAAATATTCGACCACAAATAAAAATGCAGAACGCACATTCATTTCATTGGAGAAAAACCTTTGTTTCCCTATAGCCGTAGATTATTGTCTCTGTAGACAAGACAAGACAGAGCAACCAATCTAACTCATTTGGCTTCGGCTCTGTGAGCTCAGTTCAGCTTACTTACTTAGTCTCTTCTGTTGAGTTCAGGGCGATCTGTGAAGATTAGATTTTTTCCTGTCTGGAAGAAAAAGCCGTAAATTCAAATCTGCCATTTCTATCATGCATGAAAAATGTTTACGGAGAACAGAATGTGCTTTTCGAGCTAGAAACTCTTTGACCAAACGAGACCATAGTCTAGTTACCCAGAAGACGCAAAGATACATTTCCATTTTCGAGTCTTTAGCTCAAGGCTCAAGCATAGTAGAAGCATATAAATTTTACCTCATAGTTAGCAACTACTCCGCACAACGAACGTGAGCTACGTAAGCGACCCCAATATTTTCATCCACAGAAGAAATGACAAAGAAAACCAAACCAAAAGTGGTTTCAGTGTTCAGAGTTTTTCAAAGTGGGAGTCCCATGGCACACAATTGCATAATGTACATACTTACGTAAAATAACCTATTACTCCGACTGTACATATTACATACATACATATTCCCGAATGTATCCTTTATTTGGTTTGGCCTCGACTAAATGTTCTCTTTTGATCCGATACCGAGAGACGATCGGCAATAAAAATAAAAACTTTCCACTCAAAATGGTCATTAGATTCTTTTACTTTATATAATCATATACTTCTACCATGTTTTATTGCCCACATACCGGTAGCTTGTACTTGGACTTCTTTGCCTTCATATTCTTCTACTGCTACTACCTACATGCATTCTTCTCTCTGCTCTCCGAATCTTTTGCAAGAATCTAGAATCCTTTTCTAAGAACAAACTTGCATTACAACTCTTCACTTTTCTCCTCATAGTTTTTCTTGTTATTGCAATAAGAAAATTATTGCATTACATTACATTATTGTAGACTATCTCGAATCTCGACTAACAGTGAAACTTAAGAAATATTTCAGCACAATTCTCAGCTATTGACTTTTTCTGACTTTATTTCATTTGGTGTTATTAACTTGGACATTCATCTCGTTTCCTCTATCACTGATATACACACTCGCTATACAACGTCCAGCATTACTTGTAATAATAAATGCATCATACCATCAGCCTTATACCATTCAATGCCGTACTTAAGACACTTAAGGACGTAGGATAAAGGCATAAACCACTTCTGCATGTCTGTATACTTTCTTTCACCACTAGACAACCTATTATTCCACGATATCCCATTAAATCTATATACTCTAGTAGTATTTAGAGTTAATAGTTACTAACTCTATAGCCAGTCATTTCGCTTGGTTTTGACTTTCCCTAAAACAGTTAACGTACACAATAAACTTTTACTTTTATACAGTGTCAGCACTCTTTTACAAAAAGTCAGCGTTCTTATCTTACTTTTAGCTACTTAACATCATTTTGCTCTTGCTCTACAAAATTGTTTTCCACATTTCCATCATCCTAGCATATTTCAATCTCACTGCACACCACATGCATTATGATTTTGCAAAATTGTCAATTTCTCCCTTTCATACACATGAAGTACAACAAAGGACGTCGTTTCTGATCTAACTACTGAAATAAATGGATTAACTAGAATTCTTCACAGTAGTAAGTTCTAGATCCTGTCTCCACAACGTAAATAAGTTGACAATCAAGTGACGAATTTGCATAGGTTAATAAGAACTGAGCCTTGTGAGTCCAAATAAGGGCAAGTGTAATTATTCACATGTGTCATTATGCGCTATTACTCCATGTAACAAGCGTACACCTACAGAAAACTGTCCTCTAACCGTCTAATTACCATTTAGTAGTCATAAAGTTTCTGGAACAAATATCTGCAACAGACTGATTCATTGCATTTCATTAGAATCGGATGCCAGGCAAGATAAGTTACAAATACAGTTTCCCCTCACCTGACCTAAGGTACTATTCCAACAGTTTTATTTTCTGCCTAAGCCAATCCCAGTTAATTTATCAAGATGTAAGCAGACGTACCTACATACATACATGTATACCTAAGCAATAAAATGTAATAAAGCAAAACATGAAATCACAATAACCTTGATTCGCAGTAGTAAAACATTATAGCTATGCTGACTAATTGAAACATATTACTATTCGTTACAGACCAAATAAGTAGGCATGTACAGTACGGCACCAGAAAGTAATTTATTTATGCATGATTTTAGTGAAGCTTTGCTGGCCGTGGCGACAACAAATGAGCGTGGCAATCTAAAGCTTTCATTCACCTCTTTATGTGCAATTCCACTTGGATTCCATAAGAACTCCTATAGTTACAAAGAAAGGCACTCAATTGGATTGCATGACGAAATTACCCATATAGTAAGCAGTAAAGATAAGAAAACTTGGATTTCTGGGAAATGAATGTCAGTGTTAGTAGTCCATAGCAAACACTTGATCGTATTTTATATCATATTTCCCATTTGTTAAACCTTGGAACTGTAATAATTTACCTCGTAGTGTATCATGATAGTATCACTAATACCTATACATATACATATAGGTATGCGTCAAATAAATAAGAAAGCAGGGAAAGCCAAATATTTCTTTACATGCTTAAAAGTGAAAGAATCCTAGAGTCATTGAACAAACATGCATAGCATAGCACAATAAGTAAAAAATAGAATTCATCATGCAAGATTTGAATTGAATGAGTTGTACAGACACTGACGGACACCACGTAATGGAAAACCCAGCTAGACTTACTAAAATAAATGAACTATAGACTCCACTACTACTACTGGTAAAAAACGAAATGTCATCTGACATGACAGGTCAACGAATGTTTGAGCCCAACTCACACACAACAATATAGTCACAATCAATTTCATGGCAATAAACTAGCCAGGCAAGACGAAACGAGCAGACAATTAAATGCTCATGATTGACTCCATCATATAAGTAGAGTTCGAGTCGAGTATGGCTGATGTAATCCCAGCCTTATGTGCCGATGCATGCAAGATTTACAGGTAGAATAGACGACTGTTGCTGAACTAAATGACAAGCAGGGCACCGCGGTAGTGCATCTGAGTAGATTCTCATCCGTCCATTCCTCACCTCACCCTTTTTGTGTGAAGCTTTTGAGCCCACCCGGTTTCAGCTACACAATCACTCAACGGAATACAATGGTATGTCTTCAATAAAGAGCCTTGTCGTATTCCTAGCTAATCCCTTTTGATGTATTGCAATCCAATAACATAATGCAATCCAATGGGACACAATGCTCATCCTCCTCACAATAGGATAACTAACAAAGCACAACAGATAATCAAATCAAACTAGTAAATCTATTCTGTTATGCATTGTAGTACATAGTATCTGCCAGGATTTAGCATATCATATCCACTTTGTGTAGTTTATAGAGACTTATTAAGTTTCATACACGTATTTTATGGACATGGGCTTCAGGTCCAGTTCGCTTTTATTCACTCTGACCCGTGTCTGCTCTTGAAAAAAACTTATTCAAAACCGTTTTAAGTCTTTCGTATAGAATAAATGGAATTGTGTAGGTTGGCATTTCTAATGTCATATCTGTATGCAAAGAATGAGTCTGGTGTCAGTGTCGTGTCAATCTTTTATGCTGTACCTATAGCCATAAGTAATAATCTACATCTTAACAGAATTCTAGTAGGACTCGTTAGACTTTTACTTTGAACGTCCAATGGTATTGTTTCCTATATTGTTTGCATGTACTAAAGAGGATGTGCATATGGTACTTGTTATACAGCAATTATATTATATAGCAGACCATAACGGTGGAATACAACTGCACGATTATCATAAATATCGAGAGATGTGTTATAGTTAGAGGAAGATTCTTTACGTAGGTAGGTTATGTTTCCATGAAGAATGTCAAAGTAGTATTAATATTAATACACGTTACTATTTAGGAGAGGGTTGACTTTGCAAGTTGGGCAACAAATACTACAGAGAACATTAGCATGGACGTGGCCTTAAAAATTCTCTTTGTACTATAAACCATTGTGCTTTACGCTCTCCAGCCCTTCCCCGGCCTATTCAGTTGTTTCTATATGATTGTGATTAAAGGTGAACATCTTTTATTACAGAGAAGATGAGACTCGAGATGAGATAGAAGAAATGTCAAAGATTTCCTCTCCCTCGTGTGTGATGGGATGTTCTTCCCTTCATTCATCTCGTGAGGTCACAAATTTTCAATTCAAACTGGGTTTATACAAAACCTATATAGACTAGCAAACTCTGAAGGTATATGAGCAAGGGATGAAATCAATGTGAATTTTACACTTACTTTTTATCGTATAGCATGTATGCAGTGTGAATGTACGTATACTACTTAGAGCGTATACCGAATACTGACGGCTAATACAATGAGTACAGTGGTATTTATCTACAAATGTGAAATGTCTAGGCTACCTAATCAGTAATCACAAACCCAAAGGTAATATTAAAAGAGGCAAGGCTAGAGATTAAGGTCAAGATTGTAAACAAAACAGTACACTATGTTTTCGTAGTAGTCAAGTATAGTAAACAGTCAACAGAGTGGATTCCCTTCCTAGGATGGAAATGCAGAAATAACTAATACATAAATAGTTTTGCATGCCGAGCCTACGCAGTACGTAGTGTAAAAATATTTTGCACTTAGAAATTAGGTATCAACGAAATCCTCTCTATAAACAGTACTACGAGAGAGAATCGATGGATTCCACTATAAATAACTCGCTGACTAATCTCGAAGAGCATTTATACAATACCCTAGTGAATTAAAATATTCAGGTCGGCGAAATTTCGTCTAAATTCTTATTCTTGTTTGTACGCAGTATATTATGATGTGTATACCCAATAATAATTGTGTCTCTCCTACAGGGTGATATATAGTTATGTAGTATAGATAGTATGTAAGATGAGCTTAAAAGTGAGTTTCACTGATGACAGGACGGTAGAAAGGGATTCCAATGAAATACATAAGGTTATTGGTACATTAGCACACATTTAGATAGAGACAGAGATATATGTTTAGAAACGATAATCGTATAAAAGGGGATTTTTAGTGCGGAGCTGATATGGATATGATATGATAGCAAATGGTAAATAGCCCTGGTAAGCATTTCCCAAACACATCAATAAATAAAATCTAATTGATTCCTGTGGTTGCCAAATCAAATGGATGCAATGAGCTGGATGACACTGTGACACACTTGCACTAGTGTTACTCTCGTAGCTAGGCCAGAACAACTATATAATATTAGGTTATTGCATGTGTGTACATAACTTGTACTTATGGAGGCTTATCAAGAAAAGTCTAGACTATAGCCAACTAGTTTCTTGTAGCCTTCCTTGTCTTTTATTAGTATATTATTCATAGTAAGTAGTGTGAATGTAAGTTGTAGATTAGCTACACTTGTGCATCAACGTATGCACCTTGCGTTGCGTTGCACTCAACACCACAGAGCTGAACCGTTAAGTGCATTAGTGAACACTACTCAATAGTAAGTAAAGTAATGCACTTGTCCTAATGAAAGTAGTCTTCTCCTGGTGCATATGCACACATCATAACAAACCTGCACTATTATGTGCCACAGATCAAAATCAGATGAGAAGATACTGGATGTGCTTCAAAAAACTAATGGAGTACCTGGAAGAGTCCCAATTTGAAAGAAATGATCATTCCTTCCTCTCACAATATATGTGCACATGCAAATGTGGTAAATAAGAACAAGTCTTTATCTATGAAAAATAGGAAATATTAAATGTCTTGTTTAGTATGTTCAGACTCTCACTCTCTCGTTCTCGAAAGGAGTTAAGGCAACTTATCCCATCTGATTGCCAGTTTAACATATGTATTTTAAGTAAATCTCTATGTACTCACTTACATTTACAGATAATAATGTTAGCAGAGCAGTACGCAAAATACTAATACGTAACATAAACACTGCAATGTTAAATGTTATTTTCTTCTTCTGAAACAGAGCCACTACTATTGAATCGTAGTAGTATGGTTAACGTAACGTAAAATGTCAGACTACTTTTTTACAATTAAGAAAAAATAAGTACCATGCGATAGGATAGAGGAAACCAGAAGCTGTGAGCAGACATGGCATGGCATTACTACTGCCACAGTATTTTTACTAATAAATGCACATAATATGTCTGTCGTATTAAAACACATCCAAAGGCATAGAGCCAGTAGTTAGGAAGTGTATGTAAATTCGGTGGCATGGCTTGGTTTGGCGGTTGTGTTGTCTTGTCTCCTGTTTGTGAGTCAAGTCAAAAGTAAGGAAAAGGTTGGAGCGAATGAACGTGCAGCCTAATACATAGAAACGGAGGTGCTTACTTTACTTACTGGTAGTGCTCAATGCTTATGCAGATGACTAAAGGGGTTCATCGACCCACACGTATGTAATATACGGATACGATAATACAAATGTAAACGATACACATGGATCCATAGATGCATAACATTACAGTACATCACATTCACATCCGATTATAAAAAGACTCTACTGTATATTATTATACGAGTATTGCCAATACAATCTAATGTAACATAATGCTTTCTGTATGCATCAGCTCTGGGTTTCTGTTCCATTGTCCTGCATCGCATCGCAGAAAAAGATTCTGCTTACGACAAGAACAAGAAAACACACGAGTCAAGTGTCTTGTCTGTCTCGAGTATTTATATAGGTTCATTGCAGTACACACGCAGCACAATATATAAATACACTACACTGTACTGCTTATTATCACAATAGACAACAAACATATTTTAGGTCAGTCGCCAACAGTGTATTCTGTACTTCTTAATTGTTTCTGATTAATTATTCATAAGAAAATACAAGTGATTTCATTTCGGTGAAAGTATTTTGGAGCATGCACTTTCTTTAGGTACCTGCATAAAATATTGAGTACAATTATTTATTGTATATAAATAGTAAGAGTTTAGCTAACTGTGATAAATGCAACACGTACTTAAGTAGTGTGTAAGTAATGTTAAGCGTTTGTAAAGGCGCCAGTAGTAAATCAAGATGATACCACCGCTTCAGATTCAACTAGCCTATGAGACAGACTAACTGCAAATGTGTAAATAAAACCCAACGAACGGATAGAGTGAAGGACTGCGTGTACATATGCATAACCTCTAGAAATCAACTCCTGCCTTCGACATACTCGATCAACTACGCCAAAGCATGTACATACTAATAAAATGAGAAAAATTCTTGAGTCGCAAGTGCTTCCATGTATTTTATATTAGATTAAGTATTTTCCCTCAACCCAGACACACCAACCACTGTATCATTCTGCATTATAAACAGATAGAAGTGTGTTGCAAGGCGCGTGTCATCGTGCAAATGTGTGAGTTAAGGTATTGAGACCCCAAGAAGTCACTTCGTGTAGACAGTTTTCTCGGGATGCATATGCTCAGCGAACGCCCAGTGTAATTTGAGTGGAAATTGTAAGCAGATGTCAAGTCAAGTGTAGCAAACCAAAACATACAGAAGAGAACAGGGCAAGCCAAAATAAAAACTATCATCCAAACATCGTCAACTAATAAAAGTTATCCGAAGCGAATTCTAGTTAGTGTTAGTATGCATGCTTATATCTGCGAATCTCAGAGTTTGTGGCTTATTCTGTGGCACTGCCTGTTTATCTATTCTCTTCTTCATGGCTCTATACCAGCTCTATACTTTTCTTTGGACTCGTGCTGCAATTGCTTTGTTTCGTCGTTTACACTCTCCACATGCATCAAGTTTCCATTCGTCATCTAAGACATTATGCTGACATATTAATTTCAGTTTTGGCCTACGTGTAGTTTCTCACGTACTTGCAGCTAGTAATTTCACGTTTTTTATAAACACAACTATAAACGTGACACTAATGACAATATCCCTACTTACTACCATAAATATTTAATTGTTCTTCAACCAACTCTCCTTATTATGCAATTAATAAATCAATAAATTCCCAAGCTACTTTTAGTGTACATAAATCTGCATAATGCATTGGATGATACAAAGATTCATGCATTTTATATTCGATTCCTACAGTAAATTTTGAGATTTGTAGTGTCAGTCCGTGTAGTACATATTTGGTATGGATTGTTGTAGATTTTTAGAATGCAGAGATACAGCTGAAGAGTATATTGAGTCTAAAAATGAACTTGTCCTATGTGTCCTGTGAAAGGATTGTGCATGTAGTTACCATGCGATTGAATTCCGCGAGATCGTAAGGAGTGTCTTGTATAGATTTTGTCTGTTCACACAAGTTGAGTGAGTATCAAAACACCCGTTCCAATTTATTACGGCGTTTGAGGTAATATGCCAAATGCCTGATTTTAACTGAACTGTAAGTAAAGTGACATATTAGTATGAAACGCATTGCTTCGGTTTATCTCGTTGGAGCCAGAAGAATGTAATGTAATATGAGACATGATATAATAGTCACCGAGTCTTGTATGAACTCACATCTTTATCTTCATATCATTCGCTTCGTAGCTTAATGCCTCTATAGCCTGGCCATTCGCCTTTCCGAATTCTTTCGCAGATGAATCTCTTTCCGCTCTGAACGAACTAATGCAAATCTAATGCACAACCTACCCGAACTGCAAACTGCAAACCTAATGTCTTCTTTCCACACATACTGATACAATAAGTAGGAGTACACATAACAACTAAATATAGATAACATTGTGTATGAATACTATCTTAGACAGCAGACACAAATAAATAAATACATAACGTACGTTTTGCATACCTACGCTATGCGCACAACAAAATTCGATAGAATATTTCGCATAGCAATTCTTATGGAATTTGTAGGACACTGAAGAGTGATTTGAACTTCAAGATATAGTTACCATACAGTCGCCACGCCACCACCACCGCCCGCAAAATAAGTTACTGTCTCTTCCTTGCAATTTCATTTTTATTTCTCCTATACTACTGATTCTATAGAGCTAAATCGTAACGTTTTATGGTTTCACGCTTGATTTAGAATATTTATTAAGTGGATACGCCACGATACGCACATTTAAAACCACATAGCTACTTTCAAGTCCGCTACATGAATACTACATCCATGGTTAGTGCCTAGGAAAACCCAGAGTACATAATTGAACATTAGCATAAATAAAAACTGAAGATATCTATTAACATAATCGTTATTTCATTAAGTTTACTTGCTAGTATTAGTCTTCAGATAAGAACCAAATCAAATTTCATAGAGATACTACTTTAGTAAGGTCATCACTACTACAAAAAATGTAAAGTAAATACAAGAACTTCAAGTTTCTTTCCATTATCTTAAAAGTAATATGATTATTAAGTCATAATAGTACAATGCCACAGTAGTAGCAGTTGCAATAATCTTAATACCAGCTTCTAACTCTGTATATTTACAGTGCGCAGTTGTATTTACACATCATTTTGTTTACTGACGACTAACTATCTGCACGGCATATAGTTAGTAGCTCTTGTTAATTAGAGACGAGGCAAGAAACAAGAGCGACCGACCTCCCAAGCTGCCAAAACCTCCTCTACGCCTGTTACGATACGAACTGATAGCATGAAATGTAATGTTATGTACATTCATACAACTGTTTACTATCTCAGGTCCTATACTTGCATGTATATACGTCTCTAACTTACATCGAAGGACTCCTACACGGGAATCACTCCTAAGAGGACTTATACCAGCTAATATGTGCAGTGAGGTCTTAAGACTGCTTAACTGCTTACTAATTAATAATGTTTTTAAAAATGATATTGATATATGCGAACTCAATTCACGAGATGTAAAATATTTTGTTCGATGGGGATGGGAATAATTGAAAATATAAATAGTTGATATCTGCTTTGGGATGCAAAGGATCGACATTTAGGAGTCTTTTAGGAGTGATTCCCTCTTAGGAGTCGGTATCGGACAGCCTTCTCTTATACAAATACAACAATTGTGTATATACATACCTCCTTTAGTAATGTACATCCTATGTATATGCAATTCAATGCGAAACTTAAAAAATTTAAATGAATTTTTTAACCTCAGTGCGAAAATTTGTAAAAGCTTACATGATTCATCTGAAGAATATGTAGATATAGTTTTACCTTATATATGTTTCCTATATGACTTCATTTCTACTGTATACCAGTGAGTTAAACACACATGTATTCCAAACTAGATTGCTACTTCGCATCTTAGAGAAAAATGAAGTGCATGCATCAGCCAAACAGACTCTTGGCTTCCCTTTGCTTAAATATGTATCACATAGTTGCATTGTACAAGAAAGCTTTTCTTTCCCTTTCCCGTACTTTGCTTAGTTTACTTACCAATTGAGCTCGCGTTGGCTTGTAATCGAAATAAAAGAATAGAGATGCCGTAGATAGATATATAATAAGCATTTACAGTGCACAGCACAACAGAATTTATACTCAGAGGCTGTCACGAAGGCTGTTTTCGATCTTCTTATGCGCTTAAGAAAATGTAAATATAATAATCCCTTCAAATTGAATGGAACTCACTGGTTAGTAATGTAAATCGATCTGCATGCACTACTTCCGTCTTTATTATATTTTCTATGAATAAATGCATGCTATGCTCATGTAAGTGTGCAAAAACGGAGATCTACTCCTCTGAATCACCAGATACTGGTATAGAGTAAAAAATCACTAGAGTCTTTTCATTGAATATGCAGTCATAATTTAAACAAAATGAATTAGTATTGTGCTAGCAACTGACTGACAATGGAAACATATTACTACTGTGCTGACATACCTTCTATATATGAGTTACATATAGATCAAAGGAAGGTTGTAGTCGAGCATCAGAAGTATGTAAGTAAATAATAGCAATAAGTAATTCCACAGCAAGTCCAGGCACATTTAGAAAATGCATTAACAATCCTGTGGAATGAAGTCAGAGATGTTCTTTCCTGTATTGCATTGCATTTTACAAGGAGTTACGTCAGACATTCAACATTCTGCCATGTAATGGAATAGACAAGAAGACATCGAAGGCATGACCACACTATTTAACACAATACAATAATATTACAGCGAAACCCTACCCTCGCTCTCTACTTTCGTTAAATAGCAGTACATACCTAGCACTGTAGTATATTCTGTGCTCTGGTTGCAATGTAACTATCTTTATAATAACTATATATACCAATCTCATCTTATCTATCTCACTCATTCAACGTGTTGTAAAGCCTCAAGATATTTGGCTTAGATTTCGTCTCTTGGATCAGATGAGTTTTTTAGTGCTTCAAGCTTTAACATATAACTCTGAAGTAATAATACTAACTTATAATCACATACTACATCAAATCACATCATCACACATAATACATAAATACAATAATATAACTAAGTCCTAATCCGCTGCAAACCAGAATGATCCAGTGTAGTGTGGTTAATATAGGCAGTCTCACCCCAAAAAATATAGATATAGTAGGTGAGCAAGTAAATCTTATGTGGGTAATTTGTTATGTTCTTCAAGCTAATTATAATTGTTTTACAGTCGTGTTATATGCCCTGCCGTCCCCTACTGCCTACTTATGTTAAAGAGTAACCTCATATACGCGTGTGCTCAATCCTAATGAGTGTGACTCATACTACCCAATCCCAGATACTATTTGTAGTAGTACTTCAAGATCATAATTATTCCAATAGGTAAACGTTGTAAAAATGCAATATTACTAAAAATGACTGTTATGTGCTTAGCCTACCAGTTTTGACCAGTTTGACAGCCATAAGTAATACTAAGTATAATGAATTTTCATCACTCCTCTGTAGATACTAAACTATAGCAGAGTGTGAGTTGTACACACAGAGATGAGATGACGTTTATGGAAAAGACCAAACGAACATTTGTACTTTGTACTTACCGGTTCACAGGCGCACTCGATGCAGTGCATGATTCCAAAAGGCTCGCCCAAATCAGGATTCCAATTGTCACCGATTTCATGAACATTTTTGCCCAATCGACATTCTGTAAATAGAAAATAAATGCGTACATTGAGATTTGAGGGAAACAAGTCAAAACGCATTTTGCACTGATATCATAAATTGCATCATATAGGAAATCTCGGTACATGACATTCATTTTTATCTTCTGGATTAACACCAACATAGTAAAGTGTGTAAATGGGGAAAGTGAACGGGTTAAGCAGAAAAGTTATGAAGAGTGAAAAAATGGGAGAATAACAAAGTTGAGTTTTCTAGCTTAGTTGGTTTGACTTGACTGATGCTAGGCTCGTACGATATGCTAGGTTGTGTCATATGTACATGGCCAAATGATATGAAACTGAAGAAAACTCATGCCAGGCTGAGGTAAAGTTAATGCATGAAGATTAAATATAACGTAGAGAGTAGAGTCGACTAGTAGTTAGTTACGTTTAGCGTTTAAATATAGACCACCCGCTCTTTGAAAGCAATCAGAGTAGGAATACATTAAGAGAGAGATAGCGCAAGACAAGACACATTTATAAAAAATTTCAAAGGCTCGTCCTCCTGTCCTTATATGATTTTTGGGACAAGGGCCAATTTGTTTTTTATGCCATTTTGCATACTTGCCTCTGTAGTCTGAAGTGAGCTATCCATTCTCATCCTATCCTCTTCTACCCTATCTAACTAACCCATTTTCTTTCATTCCACTTCACCATCTGTATCATATCTCAATTATTCCTTCTTTTTCAGCTACATATTTAATATACTGCAATCCTTCCATATTTTCTGGCTTACACTAGACGTATACCTAATATGTATTAATAATATGCATTCTTCAATCATTCAACGACTCATTCTACAGATAGAATGCCTAATTTTTCCAGAAAACATATACTTTGTAAAATAATCCAAAATGAAACATTTATTTGTGAGATGTTAAGTTGTAAAGAGAACAGGGCCGGCTTAGTTACACTTAAAGACACTTTAATGACAACATCAAGTCAGCTCAAGGCGCAACGTTATCATTATTCACAAAAGAGGCTGGCTACACCTTCCTTTCAGAAAACAAACATTAAATAAATGTATACTGTTATTTATGACTGTCTTTCCTTCTCAAGAATTATTAGCAAAGTAACAACGAAGTCAAGCCAAGTCAAACCTTTATCTTAGCATTTACCTTAGCCCTTTTCGAAACACTTAGCAAATATTTTCAGTAAGTGGTACATTATTATATGCTTCTGTGCACATGTAAAATGCACTAGGATGAGTTACTATATGTAGCTAGCATAAAATGAGACATAAAATTGCGAAAGGTACAGGAACACAACTCAAAGTCTTCGTCCTTTTGTCTTTTATAATCTCATGACAGTGCAATATTTGCTCTTTTATCTAAGTCAGGATGTACAATGCTTTTTATTTCGCAGTCTGCAAAGCTTTATTTTTGTGTACACAACGTTTGTGCTATGTAATAGTGTTTACTCAAAGCGTGGTTGTTCAAAAGCTAAAGAGAGTTGCATTAAATAAAGATTAGTTAAATTCATTACACCATGCCAATTGACTGCTTACATGCTTACTTCTATAGATAGTGCAGGAAAAGCTGTACTCTTTTCAAAAGAAAAAGTCAATTTAGTGAAAGCCAGGTCGGAAATGTACTTATTGAAGCAAGTCATGTGCCACGGCATTGTTTCCCTCAGGGCCAATCTCCTAATAAGTAATTTAAGAAGTAGTCTTGATGTACAGTTAAGTAAAAGTAAATAAGCCCATAAGGAGAAATGCAGACAAGCATGAAATGGAATAAAGCCGCAGTTCCGAGTGGAGTCCACTCAAGAGTCAACATTAAATAAGTAACATAATAAGCAAAGAACACGCCAACTAAATTGGCAGAGAAAGACAACACAAGCCAAGAGAATCAAACGGCACATCCCTTCTTGGAACTGAATGGAGATTACTTTTAGAATGAATACTTTTACTATGTTGCTGCCTGTTTCAACCTTTCCTTGTATTACGCAACAACAACAAATTGCGATTTCCATTTTCAGTACCTAATTTGCAAAAATGAAAAATTATAAGGAGCAGAATGTAATAATAAGCGTGTTATCACCTCCGTGACACAAAAGTAGGTAAGCAGATCTGTAAATGTAGTTTTTGTCATGAAAATCATTAGTTCTGAGCCTATAAGTGAGTGGTAATGTTGAAAGGACACAATCCCTGCAGGTAGAGAACACTTAATGATTCATGACAGTGTAATCAAGGCATGTGCTACAAATGTATACGTGGTTACCTATTCAGAGTATTAAGTAATGCATGAACAAGAAAGGGTTATATTTTTCTTTGGAATTGAGTTGTAGAGAAAGTAGACAAATTATAGTAGATTGATATAAATATAATTTCTAAATGGACGGGAGTCACCGTCCCCAGGACGCGAAAACCGAATAAAACTGGACAAAACCGGTGGTAGACGAAGGCTAACAAACTGAGCATTGAGTCCGATTAGCTTTGTGGGAAAAAGCCGAAACAGAACGGAACGGAGACGGTTGAGAGAGAAAAAACAAAAAGGAAATACGTGTTTTCTCTGAAGAAATCCAAAGTCTTTGGTGCTTTCGCAGACTGCCTTGCCTTGTCTTACCTCAGATGCCATGACATAAGTATAACCATAACATAACATAAGCGTCTTGACGAATAAAGTATAACGAGTCATAGTCATGCGGTTTGTTTAGCTAGAAAGTTAGCATATCGGTTTTATAAGTATACCTAACCATAGTAGGGAGAATTGTGACTCGACGTAACGTAATGTAACTAGTTGCGGAAGGGTGGTCTCTGGTTCACTCGAGATATGTAATAGAGACACGGCCAAGGCATGGCATGGCACGATTCATTCTAATAGTACCTATACCATTGTAAATGTATACGCTGTTCTATCCGAGTGGCTCTTGACTTGACTCTACATACATTAAAATACATAGTGCATGTACATACGAAGCAGAATAAATAATTGAGGTAAGTTTTTGCTCAAGTTTCCTTTCCTTAGGTTAGTTCCTATAACTCCAACTGACTGAATGCATTCCAATATAATAGAAATACATTAAACGTTTATAGAGTCTGTAGTAAACTAACAGTAACTTCATTTTACTACGTGGTACTTTACATAGCAAAAAGTGCAAACATTTAACTAAGTCTATGTGTATATATGCAGAGGTAATCTATGCTAGGCTCTAATGCATTATACATAGTAGAGCTTTTCTTCTGTTTCTCAAATGAATGGCATAACAGTTAAGTAGGCACAATAATGGACTAGGACAGGGACAGTGCATTATTAGCAGTACAACGACTTGCTCTCTGTACTCACCATTGATTTGAGCAGTGAGACCGCTTGTTTGTGGCTTCGGTTTAAATGCCAACGTTTATGTATTCATGGATAGATCCTTTCGGTTTATTCACTATCTTTATACTGGCTGTCAAATCAAAGTTACCTTGTAAATGATGGAAAGGCATAGATTTCCCTTGTAAAACAAAATGTATACAAAGGTTATTGCATTAGATATACATTTTATGTAGGGATCTACTACGATGACATAAAATAAATAGGAAAGATCCGGAAGGGGAAAAATTACAACTTGGGAAGTTGAAAAAAGTCAAAGCAGCCGACAAGACACAAAACGAGTCAGGAGCAGGACAGGACGGAAAAAGGCGAAACGAATAGAGATACTTGAGTCGAGTTTCACTATGAATTCATAGATACATACATAAATAGTTGTAGTAGTTTATAAAAGAGAGTAAGTAAATGAAAGTCGAGATTAGAAGGACGCGACGGCATGGAGGACAGAAACAAAGTATGTGAGAGCGGCCAGAGGATTCGAGACGAAACCAGGAGAAAAGACGAATTCAGCCAACATAACATAAGACAGGAAGACGAGACACGACAAGGCTACCACACAACAGAACAGACATGGAGGCTTTGCTCTAGACTTAGTCTTAGACATATTTCCATCGTGCACTCCACTCTGGTACTAACATACTCCAGTACACAACAGAACACATTCAACGCCAAGTCGCCCAGCCCAGCTGTCGCCAGGAAATCTCCCTTTTCAAAACTAGAAAATCTAGAGAAACTTTTATCAGTGTGATTTCTCAGTAGTCTACACATAAGTATACACCCAGAGTCTATAGTTTTGATATTCTTCACCAGAAACGCAATTCTCTACTTAACTACACGGTGACAGTTTGGAGTAATGAAGAAAATAAAAGAAAGTAGCAACTGTTTGCTGAATTACTACTGCAAGAAAGTCAACTCAAAAATTTACTACGTATACATGCTACAGATAATAAATATAGTCTTTTCCGTATCTGCCACACCCAAAAAACGCCAACAATACACAAAGGTACATGGAATGTATATGCAAATGCCTCTATTTTTGTCTGTGGAGAAAGTTCGATTGAAAATGCATGAAGAATTCCACTAGTTAGTGAAACACACATGAGCATAGACACAAATACACAAAACAATAAAATGGCCTTCTCGTATCATGCCATGTGGAGTTTGTTGACGCTTCATGTAGCATTGCGTACTTGTTTGGCGCCACAATGGGCAACCCGTAGATATTTTTCTACCAACACACTTGTAATTTGCGATTTGCGTACTGTGCCATTATAATATAAATAAATTAATCTTGATTGATCCCTCTCTCTTTCAGTTCAGCTCAAGTTTTTGATATCGTATCATTTCCTTGGTTTATCGACTAAATAACAGTAGAGTGCCTCAAATCAGCTTTTAATAAATGTTATTATTCAATGTACAGACTGCTACTTTGGTTGACAATGAAAATGTATTTAAAGCTTTTCTGTGTAAGTCGTTAAGTAAGAGTAAGGTCATACTGTATTTGCTTCTATCTGTTTTACCTCTGTCTCCGCACTTTGCCACTTATCATCAACTTACGTTGAAATGTTTACTCAACACTACAAAACCATTTACACCTTTCGTCCGTTTCTTCTTGGTATTGTGGGATAACAATTTCAGCCGTCATGAAAAATTATGGAAAACAATAATTTTGTTGTTTCATACATAGAATGATAATAACACTATTTTACAAAAGACTACTGACATGGCACATTGGCACATGATTGCGGCTATGGCACACTGGACTGGAAATCTTAACTACAGAAGTTGCTAGAACCAAGTATTGAATATGTACAGTTTAAGTGTATTTATGTATCAATTTGGCTTGGCTACGTGCATTGGCTCCCGTCGCGGTGATCACTATTAACATTTCAACTTGCAAATAACCAGTAAAAGAATCGTGTAGAGTAAGGCGCAAGAGAAAAAACAGTATAGTGTTTCTAACCAAACTCAAATAAATACTCTGGGAATTCAAACAGCAGTTCAGGCCAGGGTTAGTGTACTATCTGCAAAAATGGGCTACTGTTTTCGCGAGGAATAGTATAGATTTAGGTATCTAGTACAGATGATGCTGAGAAAAGAAAGCAAGAGTTTGCATATCAGTAAACATAATAATATTGGTATTTAATAGCAGGAACTGTTAGTATATTGGAGTAATAACTGTTCAAAAATCTTTTAGCAAAACATCTCAGACATCATAATAGTTGTTTGGAATCACCTTTTAAAGAGTTGCAAAACATAACATGGCATAATAAGGAACCATGGTGGAACATAATGTATTTGTCGAAATAGCTTTGTAACAGTCTGCTGGCTAAACCTATCTTTCATGGCATGTCATAACAGAACACCAGAACATAATAGTCTAAGGTTAACCATGTTACAAATGTTATAAACTTCCCGTATTTACCATATTACTACACTTACAGACTATTACATTCAGTTCACAATTGAATTAGAGTTGAGTTTACTTGCTTTGCATGCAAGTATATTCCAATCGTAAGTAATTCTTTTGTGGTACATTTCTAATAATAGGTATTATGTTTGCAACTTTACATGGAATCTGTTTGTTTGGCCCAATTTTTTTTATTGTCCATCGAACCATTGAATTCATCCATGGAAAAGCAATGGAGCAACCGACATGTTCTTATTGATAGTGGTACAGAGAGTGAAATAACAGTAAAATCAGCAAATTCGTATTTACCAACAAGGAGCATAACGCTAATAATAATGCAGGCACAAAAAAGAATACATCATAGCTCGGAACAATGACATAACGCTACTCCTACTTAATAGCACATATACACACACAAAATGTGATGTTTATTTATATAGGAGAAGAAAAGAATTCATGGGAGCAATCAATCAGTAGCCTGTGCATACATGTGCATCTGTACATACTTATATATGGCAGAGAAATAAAACTAACAGGGAGGATTTCTGCCATTAGACATACCTACAGAGCTATAGTATTTATTGCATACTATTTGCGCTATAGGTATTTGGAGAAATAAAAGATAGTACCTACTACATAATAACAATGATGTGTATGATAGGAAAGCAATGTCATAGTCTGAAATGAATACGAACCCGAGTTAGTTACTTTAAGTAGCATAGATAGAAAGCCATGGCCAAGCCACGCCACGTCTACTTACTACTATGTTACATAATATAACCCAGTGGAGACCTTCTACGCTATTAAGCCGTAGAGTCAACAGAGATACTAATATATACATACATACCTATCATAACATTAGCACATATGTAAGCAGAAGAGTGTATAGATAGATATTATTACAAACAGAGGAGAATATGGTTGAAGTGACTTGAGTGTAGACAGCAGACTTGCAAAAAACCTGGCGCCAAAATCTCGCTCCTGTAATCCTCGACGATGTATGCAGAAAATATATGTGCATCGCTTGCACCGTTCGTTTCATCGACATGAGGAGATGTCCTCTCTCCATATCGTGTGTACCTACTTATATAGAGCAGAATGCCAAGCCACACACCAGCAGATCATATCAAATCATATCGTAGAGAAAGAGCTAGCCAAATGTAGACAAGTAAGCAAGTTTATAGGATGTAGTAGTCTGGCTGGGCCGGGTTGGTTCGGCCAGCCAGAGGTTAGTCTCCAAACCACTCTATTCCTATTCTATTGCATACTATCCACTACTTACAACTCTCTTTACTATCAGCATTACTACTACTACGTATCATCCTGCTGACTTCATATACTTTTCCCTTTCCTGTCCCAAAGTCCTCGTCTTTTCTATCCGTTGGATTCTTATGTGAAATGAAATTACACGATGGCAAGCCATGTTACTTTATCAAAAGATGACTAACTCCACAGCAATATTTTCCTCTCCATTCTCTCCTAATTTTCACCGAATTTTGTTAGACTCTAGTTATGATGGTGAGCTGACGATGAGTTGAACTAAAGTGATACAGTATAAGACAGATAAATTACCTATTCTGTCTCTGTCTCCGATATCGTATCCTATCATATCCGATCCAATTTACAACGTAGTACGTAATGCACCTAAGCAGCACCCGCTAGCTTCATAAACATACAGAATACTGTTATTGCATCTCTTCTCCTAAGTAATGCTAAGAGATCTACGAGCCCAGGTAATCGTATACCATCTAATGTGCAAATATTATATAGAAATATTTCAAAATGCTAAAGATTCGTAAATCATTTGACACAAGTACTCCACCACAATCCTCATACACATTACGTATACCGACCAAATCCTAAGGGAAGTGAAAATCATATTTTATGTAGGTACACAGAGTCGTGTACAACTGTTTAGTGTATTTATTGGAGACATGGCCTAAGTACCTAATCTACAGTCAACGTATGTATTAACTTGGTCGCTATAACTTACTTCACTCAGTACCTACCAACAAGGTACTTACATATTTTGTTTTGATATTTTGCTTCTGAAGAAAACTCCCATAAATTCCAGTGCTCTCCTTTCAATTTGATCAAGAGGTTTGCCATTGCTAAATGATTGCCCTATGTATTACGTGTGTAGGTCTGAACAAGGGATTCAGGTCAGGTCAGATGCAACTCACTGTGTTCTCATGCACTTTGTTGCACCCATCAACATGTCTACAAACAGTTTTACAGATACACAAAGTAAATCTAGATCAATTGATGTCTGGTTGGTAGTCTGGTTCAATTGGATTTCCCGTAAATGTAATGCAACATAATAATAATATACAGTCAGGGATGTGTAATAAAGTAAAATTGTCTCCATTAGAATTTCCCTGTAGTGCCAATAGACATAAAGTGCAAACCCCGAGATTTGCTTATCATTAGATACCGAGACATTTCAGTTAAGTACATGAAAAGTCCCGTGCAGTACCTAGACGAAAGAGATACGGCATTACACTGATGGGGAACTGTCAACCGAGAACCTAGTAATGTACTACATTTATTATTTCTTGTCGACTCGGGCTTTTCCTTTTCCAAAATGACAACATTCCATGCACCATATATCATGATGGAAAAAAGAGAAAACTATCCCGATTTCTTGTCATCTTTATTCGACTAGACTTGACGATTGGTTTACTAAAGTATATTTTTCCTGTCGGCTCTATTGATATTTTTATGTCCTTGTCCCGCTCTCTTGGACCTGGCCAACAATAACTTGTCTTTTTATACCAACCCCAAATTAAATTGATTCTTTGTGCTCTTTTCACAGAGTACTAGCAAATTGATATGCTTTCTTGCGGTTCTCCTATCAAATTACATCATAATTCTTACTGCATGAATGCACATTTAGATCTCACGAGAATGCATTCCACCATTTGAAGGAAACCGTTCAAGACAGATGTAAATGCTTACATAATAAATACCTGAAAAAATGACCAGAGTAAATAGTACGAACAGCATTGCGGTTTTCTTCAGTTAAGCTAACAATCTGTTCTCTTTACATTGTAAAATCTAGTCTATTGGTTAACTCTTTCAGTTCCAAACTATTTAACAGTAGCTTTACAGTTTGCCTACATTTTACTGAATGTCCCACCGCAGTTTTTTGCCCCTATACTTAATAAGTGTACACAGCAGGCCAAAGAACCATTTTATATAATGTAGCAACAAGCTCTAATATTTTTCTTTCGAGTTAACCTGATTATCACCAGAGCGTATTTATATAAGCAAACTACAAAAAAGGTTATTTCGAATGCGTCATCGTAAAAATTCCAGAACGTGCCGATTCGGTTGTGACAGAGGATTTTGCAGAAAGAGTGCCGTTCTTAAACGTTGAGAAAAGGCAAGATTTTGTTTCAAATTGTATAACGATACAGTTGTGTATCTAAATGTATGAAGTCATATTTTGCGCATTTGTAAACGATACATATTTCTTACGGTATTGTGAGAGAGAGGAAGGAAAGTCTTAGGCAATTCAATGTATTTTAAGACTTTAAGGTAAAGTAGACACCATAGGCTAATACATAGAGCCTAAGTAATGGTGAACTCTGTAGAATTCCAGAAAGTAATGTAGTCTGATGTGATATTTAAGTAGTGGAGGACGGAGGAAAGAGAGTAAACATATTTTTCCCACAGTCAAAAGTCACTAGAAGCACAATGAGTAAGTGAGGAAGGAAGTGTACTTAAATAGTAATACATATACGCAGAAGGACTGGGATTGGTTTACATGCAGTAAGAGATAGTGCAGACAAGACAAAGATTAAGCTATTACATAAGCAGAAGCACCTAGACTCCTGGAGATAGATAATGAAACCTTGCAAACTCATATATCCATAGTTAATGTACATAAAACAGGAGAGGATGGAAACACATAGGTAGGCATATGCACAAAGATAAGTGTTCGTATGATGATGGCTTCCTTTTGCTAGATGCTGCTCTGGCTTCAGCTCCTAAGTCCTAGCACTCGCAACTTTGAGTTTGCTGAGAGAATATTTCTATTTTTGTGTTAAGAAGATACGTCCGCGTCAGCAAAACTTGTTAGCAAATCCCAGAGTCGTATGGATGTGAGTAAAGTCAAGTAAGGAGCAAGCTGAAATGGAAATATGCAAATGATATGCTGAAGAGCGAAGCACAGAAAGCCACTCATACACCAGAAGACAACGAGACGCAATATTCATCAATGTTCAAGACGTGCATTACTTACACGAAAAACAGAAGCTCTCTCCTATCAGATCCTGCTTTATTTTATGCAAATGTACTCCCTTCAGTTACTTTCATACTATATCATACCATATCACTTAAACCTTCAAAAAACAACACAATAATATCATTTTATACAAACATCAAACCATCTGCTGTATTCAGTACCCTTTAGAGTGTGACATGACAGGTACTTATTATTTACACTTGAAAACCTTCAAAAAACAACACAATAATATCATTTTATACAAACATCAAACCATCTGCTGTATTCAGTACCCTTTAGAGTGTGACATGACAGGTACTTATTAATCAGTCAACTCGTCTCCACTTTTATCTATGGCTCCAATGAATTGACATTAATTATTTTTCGCACGAAATGCTACACTTACTCATTCTACGTACATCTACCACTATACATCAAAGTCTCTACTACGCTACCAGATACATATTTACACTTGGTAATTATCATCGGACATTTCTTCATTTTTCGGTGGAGGGAGGTTTATGCTTTAAGCCATGTGCATTATACAGATAATAAACCACGCTACAATAATGTCATTGCAATGCAAATGATTTTTCAGCATTACTTATCTACAATAGTAATATGCCTAGGTTGACTCTTTTTGTATTGTGCCACATCACTCGACCGACTCCCTTGTTTTTCTGTGAATAGAGACTTGATTCAAAGTTAAAAGTAATGATAGCAATGCTTGGCCCCGACCGTCTCATCTCATCAGTCAAGTCTGATTGTGATTTCGCTGTGATTGTGGAGCCATGGTATGACACTATGGGATATGAATCTAATACTCTGAGTTATGTGATGGGACGTGTGAATTACAAGTAAAAGCAAGCTAAGGCTTTTGATGCACTGCATGATGGATTGGCGCCATTGTCATCTCACATTTGCATAGGCATTAGTAGTAAGGTAAGGTAAGTGTATCTTTATTTATCCCTTGACTATTCTAGGCTTGGCTGACCATGCCATGTAATATCTAATGTTCATGCTTCGATTGTGATGCCAAATGACTCCTGTCTTGCAAAAATCCATTCAATTGCACATAGCCAATGCCTCCACAATAACAATAATAAATATTGGCTTGGTTTGGTGTCATTTCATTCCACTCGTCTCCTCACTCGTCTGTCCCAGTGTGTATTTTTACTATTATTCACCTATCTGTCTCCATTATCATTAAAACATTTTGCTCCTCTAATCTATCTGACTGCAGATACCACCATATCAGTACATGTACTACAACAACACACGTAATATTCCTAGTACTATTAACTACCACTCCACTGCATGCATATATCATGTATCATAGTCTGTGTACATAAATATACATCGGGGTAAACTAATACACAATATATAAGACTATAATATAGTATAGTATAGTAGCATATGTAATAGGGCCTTGTGCATAAATGCCAACTGCGACAAAGATGTCTATAGGCATGAACAATTATTTATGTATATAAAATGCACGTACTTTGGTAAATATAAATTTTTTTCTAGTGGTTATTACAATTGTTACTCTAGATGTATAACAGGATTCTGCAGATAGTATCTGTAGAGAGAGAGTTAGCGGGTCAATATTGTACTTTGTTATATACGAAAATAATAAATTGTATTGTAGACTTGTAGATTGTAGCGTAATTGTAACGGAGAAATGCTAAATAATAATGATATCAATAACTTCATTCATTTCTTATCACAAGGCAACAGAAGCCATATACCTGCAGGAAAGTACATGGAGTTATTTGATGCTCTCTATCGGCCTCCACGAATGAAATATCCAATTTTTGTATGTAGTTAAAGTTGCTAGTTAGCAACATTCACTCACTCCAATTGATGAGATAACTCAAGCTGGACTGGATGATAAAACCTTTAACTTGGTTCCATCTACACGGCTTTCATTTCAGTCTGCGACAATCACGCTGATTTTTTTAGCCTACTCTCCTCTTACCTACTCCACTAACAATAAGGCCTGGCTCCTATTGCACCATAAACTAAAGCAACATACTTCTCTACTAGCAAATACAACAGACAGTCTCAATTCATAGATATCATTACACATGTATGCTACAAAATTTAGATTGCTGCGATGTTTTGCATAGAATAAGTGTCAAATTGATAGGATGTGAATGTGAGTTAAGTATGTATCGAATTCGATTCATGTTACCCTATGTGGTCAATCAGAGCTTATAATAGTTCTTATACGTTCAAATAGATGCACATGTATTTAAATTGCTTAAAAATATGTGCATTTTTCTTCACGTTCCTATAGCCTTGTGTTAGTTTGCTACTTGCGATTAACGCAACTTGTAGCGCCTGACATCAGCTTACCGCAACTTACAAATGCAAATAAACATGTAGCTTTACTGTAGTTATCTGCATGACAAACCCGAAGGTGTAGTACTATAATAATAATAATAGAAAACGCATTAGAACAAGACTTGATAAAGTCGATAGATTTTTTCCCTGTGCTCTCTCTTCATTTCTGATGGTTATTTGACTTTTTAAGGAGCTGACCATAAATGTCGCTAGTTTGTAACCAGAGTAAGAAAACAACAAGAAGCTAGAGATACTCAAATCCCCTGCTGTCTTATACACACATTGTCTTGTCTTTCTTTTCTTGCTGGTTCGCTTGCTCCGTTCTACTTCATTCAAATCAAATTATTTCAAGATTTCATGCGATTCTAATCCCAATCCAGTCTTCTGCACTCCAATGAACACATTAAATTCTATTATAACATAACAGGAGGAATTCTGCCCCATTTAACTATCCATGGATTCTATTTTCTATATTCCCAGACAGCATAACAGTAGTGTCTGTCCTATAAATTCATATCATAACACTCCTTATAGAGCATCCTTATTACTACTTGTGTAAACAGTAATCACTGTCTACACACAATATGGCTATAACAATAAATCTGTAGGTTTGAAGAGAAAGCAAATGAATTCATAGAAAACCTGGTGTGACCGATTATGATTAGGCATAAGAAATTAACTGTGCTCTAATTTACAGCTGTGTTATAAGTTATAGTCTTTTTCCGAGTATCTGGTAGGTACTGCACTAATCAGTACCCGTCTGTCTCCATCTGTTCAGTCGCCGACCGGGCTACGACGCAAAACTCATGTTATCTTATATTAATACGTTCCGTCATTCAATATATATTATGTTGAGCATATGCATCTTATTGTTTATCGTTTAAAATGAGATAGGACTAGAGAGGCACATACTATAGGGGTCATCCAATATCCACATCCACGTCTGTTCTGTGGATGTAATTGTATACGAGCAGTGAAGTGAGTGTTGGAGGAACCGATGTTGGACAGGGAAAGGAAACATTAGGATTGATATGGAATGCCATAATACCAGATGAGATTCTCTGGTCTGATCTTATCGTTAGTCTGCCAGTTTGACTAATCGTAATAAGCTTACGATTAGCGTAGCCTGAGTTAAATGTTGTTACTGTGTGCTGTACAAATATTATACTTGAGAGTGTGAGTGTAGTTTAGGCATTTGCAATTTTGAAAACTACATTGTCTAGTGTTTCTTTACACAATTGCCATGAACTGGCAGTGTACGCCTACATTTGATATAATGGCAAAATAACAACAGCAGCAATATTTTATGTAAAAGAATGATTTGAAACAACATTGCTCCCATAATAGTAGTAAAAAGAAGGAGCGCCAAGCTCAGTTGAATGTACAATGGGCTTCCTTTACTTTGCCGGCTTGTAACTCAGCATTTCAACTCACCCTACATGTCTGCATAACTTTATCCATTCAGCTTGCCTTTAAACTTCACTTGTTTACAATTTGACTAAAGAGAGTAGACCAGACTTGACTACTTGTACTGTGTGTTGTTCCACTAGACTTCACAGATATCTGTTATGTTACACTAAAACGCTGTATTACACACACTGAACTGTACTGTAGATACTTTGGGATAGGTTAAGGCAATAACTTGCTTCCCATGGCTCCATATTTACATAGATTCATTAGTAAACAGGGAGTTATCTTTTCCATCCTTTCTTAGAACACAGATGCAGTACAATGAAAAACAGAGTAAGTAAATATATCACTTTGCATAGGATCTCATTGAAGGTATTTGTTTTAGTTAAATGCTTTGTCTTTCTTTGCCTTCCTTCCTCCCATGCCAATATCCAGTCAATTCCTATTTTTGGACTGTCATAGTCATTCCAACTCTGAAAATAAACTTTGACTTACTAAAATCTGTTTAGCACACTACACTACATAATTATGCGGAATAGCGATGAAACTGATGAAAGGCTTCTATTGGAAATGTCACTGCTCAAAATAGAAATGTAAATAGACAATCAGAGTAATAAAATATCTACTTTGGCTTACACTACTGCCTCCTCTACAATTACCAACCAGCGGTTAGAGCCTAAGGATTTTTCTCATTTATTAAGTTATTATTATGAATTATTCATTGAGAACTGACTACGTAACAGTGTCTTCACAGGTAGGAAACGCAATTGAAACTTTATAGGAAAATCGCGTGTACAGCAATGCTACATATCACATTGCTTTTGTTCCCTCAGTAGTTTATTTGCTTTTCGTTTGCATAATTCTATTATTACCATTATTTACACACTGTATCTGATTATACAATTGTAAAAATTGGCTTACATACAATGGAAAACCAAAGCAAGGTAATCAAAACCCATGAATGAAATTACCCTTTGCAGAATACTACAAAAATCTAACAATAAGAGACAACTTGCATGCAACTGATCCCATGCTGAGCAATCTGTCATTGATTTTCCACTTCCAAATAAAAATTTACATGAACGACTGAATAAACAGACTGGACTAGACTGGCCTGGTTTGGCATATATGTATGCAGTGTAGTTCCACATGCTTAAACATACATGTAAAACAAGCACACCTACACATACAAGACAAATGGTTATATTACTCGCATGATAATCGTTAATTGATAGTTTGGGCTCTGGCCTTGTTCTTTAGTAAAAAATGTGAAAAGTCATGAAAATTGAAACCGAAGTCCACTACATAAATAAAAGGAAATAAAAAACACGCAGTCGATGATGGCTTTGCCAAACTGCTAATAAATTCCAATTCCTCCTTGTGAAAGGCATATAATGGCATCGTAGCAATTTGTTGCATTTTTAATGCATGTAATATTTCTGTACATCTTATTTCTAGATTGTCCTTTCAGTTGATGACCACAATTTATTTTAATGGATTGAACACAGTCAGCAGTTTTAAACATTTGTACCGTTGATTTGGCAAAATTTTATTTCCTTTCGTGGTCACGCCATCATCGTTTACCTTCCAAACGATTGATAGTGCAATATACCAATGCCAAAGGAGGCAAAAAGACAATTTTGAAGAGAGGCCAAAACAATTGTCACCAAGAATGTGCAAGAATCACTAATGCACTTTAATAATCTACTAATGCCAATTTACGTTAAGTGGTTAGTTAATATTTTGTGTGTAACTATTAGGCAGTTTTACCTCACTGACAATGTGACAATCAAACAGTCCTAAAAGTTTGTAAATTAATTCCAAAAATTAAGATGGAGAAATGATGGGCTATAACTTAAAGTTGCCTGTGGTCCTCGTAAAGCAATTACTCAACAATCTTATGTGTGTACTTATGACCAATTGAATTTTATGTTCCATTGTCCAAGGGTTCGACATAGCCCATAAAAATATAATGTATTAATTCGTCCAAACTGACAATAGGAGAGAGGAATCGTTTTATGTGTGATCTTTTAAAAATCCATTTTTATGTTGGAGCGTAAAGTAAACCTGAGTTGTCCTGTCTTGTCTGTATTTGTTTCGCGTCTTCTTTGGCTACAACAATAAGGTAATTCGACTTTTGTACAGAGAAAAGTCTTGTCGTTTATGTGCTAACGAGGCTACCACAGCACTTTAGTTTATGGCTCTGCAAACCTATTCATTTAAGGAGACCTACGCAATTTTTGACTAAAGTCACCCCTCCAGTTCATTTGAGTCTGCCTCCCATACATCAGCTTAACTCAACTTTAACTTGATCCAATCTCCTCGACAGTGCTTGCTAAGCAAATCTAACGTGTCTCAGTCTATTTACTGTGAATTGTCTCGTAGTATACGAAGACTAGTAAATAATTACTAAAACAAGAGACAATATCGAAATAAATGACCTCTGTGTTTCAGACATGAAGCAAAAAGGTTGCTAAATAGAAAATGATCTTATCTAGTAAGGAGCATTTGATTTACATTCTAACGAGGATACTTTTGCATTTTGCAGAAAGTACATTACCTGACTTAAGGAGTATAGTAATGGAGTGCTTGTCTTACAAAGTGAGCCTTCAGTACATAGGGAACACTAATAAATAAATTGTCGACTGATCAGAAGAATAATCTTGCATAGCTACTCATCGTGCATTAATCTTCTAAAAATACTCAAGTCGTAAACTAGACATAGTTGAAATATCAGTTTAGAGTTTCTTTGAGTGTGCGTCTAGTCTCGTCAAGCCAATTAAAGTATTGGGTATCCAGCAGTCTTGACTTGACATGACTAGTTGACTTGAAAAAGCCCACTATGCACATAATACCTTATCTGCACTTTGTGCAATGAAATTGATCTGGTCTGATCCTTGCCTCGTCCTCATTCACAATAATACAACACAACATAAAAAAGAAGATGAGCTCGCTCGCGCATAAGGTTAATCCAAAACAAATGAAATGACGCTTCGATAATATATAAGACAAGGGGGAGAGAAGGCAGTGCATTAAAAAAGATTTCGCAAATTTTTATCTAATATTTTTTATACCTAACTCACATATCAAGTGAAGCGAATTCAAGATGCAAGCAATGCAGTCGAACAATCCATTAAAGAAAACTCATACGAAGATCTCCGTACAATAAACGCTGACTGATTGTGAGCTAGCGAATAAAAATTAAGTAAAATGATGCAAGAAAACTCGTTCTTAGTATACACCTTGGATGGAATTGGAATATCTGTACTAACTCACTCTCAGTCCAACCAAGTCAAGCTCAAGTGTAATTTAATCCGATCTGAACTGAACTGATCTTCAAGTTAACGTTCACACTCATCTATACCCTAATGCTCTATGTCTCTTTGCAACAGTATTAACACACTGTCTCTCTCCTTGGTTGGCAGTCTTACTAAAATCCCTATCTACCTATTACATCCTTAGAGCTCCACAGTGCAAACAAAATCATAATAATATATGCTAACTATAGTAAGTGCCAGTAAAAAGTAACTCCCTTTTCTATACCACAATGGACTATGGCAATGGCATCGACTAAAAATAAGAGTTGAGTTCACAGTCAGATGAAATCCAATACTAATCCATTTTTACATATTCACTCTATATGCCTATGCACTAAGCATGCACTAATGCACACTCACAATGAATTAGCATATATACATAACCAAACTACGCTTGTCTCAGTCTCTATTTTTATTTTATGGACACTAGACGTCTTTCCTTATACTTTCAGCCGAACTTAGTAGACTAGTCACTAAACTTTGTGAGTGCGTTGCGTATATTTGCTTTGCACACAGGAATTGTGCTCTACTCAGTTTTCTATTTTTACAATTTTAAATTAGCAAGCACACACCTACCAATCCCATCATTCAATCCTTATTATTATGAAACGCAGTGATGTCATGTAATTGTAATATGATCTACAAAAAACTCACGCTAAGCTATTTACTATTCATCTGTAACAATAACAGAGTGCACATAAGAAATATTCTATATCTTTTTGTTCGTTATGTCAGGATGATGTAATGCTATGTATTACATACCATGTGTAATATAAATAACTACAAAAGTAGTTGTATGATGTCCCTTCTGGCCTTCTTGCTGATCTGATCATTAACTTCGTTACAGTATTGGCTATTTTTTCTGGACAGCCAAAAATATTACACACATCATCAACTCATTCAATATTCAATGTTTCAATGATCAAATGCTCCGAGTAAGTTTTTTGCTTAAATCTTGCATTTTTACTAAACAATGACACCATCTCCACTTTACAATAAGGAAAGATTTTGTTGATAAGTGTTAGTCATTCACAACTATTTCATTAACATCAGCTCAACACTATCTCTGTGCGTAGTAGTAGTAAATGTAATTTAATGCTACAGAAGTAAGAAGCACTAAATAACTTGTAATTTCAGTGTCTTATCTGTTCTACCTGCTATCGTCGATCTATTACACGAAATAACCTTCTACATGCATTCTAAGATATTTCTCTGACATTTTAAAACATGTAATGTAATGAGTAATCTATTAAGCTGGTAAATCTTAAAAATCCTCAGGAGATGCGTACGTATGGATTCTATGTACCTTTAGACAATTAAAGAATGGAAATTCATTACACTATACTAGTATAACAAATTAGCTACATGAGTTCTTCGCCAAGTGTTCAGTGAAACTTTATCAGTCGTCATTAAATGACTTAATCGTGAACTGGAGAATGTTATTGTTGTTCCTCGTTCTACTATACATGCTTTGCATACTTGCACAGAGTCATTATAAATATTGTATGTGAAGAAACTTCATTAGAACATACACCTTGGCATAGGAACCTAAATGTCTATCAAGTAAGCAGTTTGTGTAATGTGAACATGAACACATTGTACTTTTGTGGTGGTGCAGTGAATAAGTAAAGCAAACCTTAATTTAACGAGTATCCATCGCCAATGTAATTGTAATGTATAGGATATCGTGCTGACTCTTTTGTCTTTTAGTTTACATGCTGACTTGACTTTTGCCTTTTACTGCCGCAATGTTCTCCAAAGCACTCAAAAGCAAAAGAAACGATTCCATTGAAGTCCTAAATATTACCGCCTGCTTGGAAAATATTCTGTAATTATTATCATACCAACTACGAAGTACAGTAGTTTATTTTGGATCCTCTGACACTACTTGTGCATTTGGAATATGTACAAGTAGGTTTTTACATTGAAAAAACTATGCAAACTAAAAATCCCTAAGAATAATATCCTATCCCCATGTGTTCTTCTACGGAAATCTTTTTTCGTCTTTAAGCCGCATTGTATTGTCCTGCATAGAACATATGTGGTGAATACCCTAGGAAGGTGGCTATTGAAATGGCTTAGTACGTTACGGATGCTTGGATATGGATATTATCATACCCAAGTTTAACAGAACTTCAAACTTTTTCAAGCTAAGCAATAGTTCTGTAGAAATAAATAGTTGAAAGGTAAGTAATAAAAATAAATCCTACTTATGGCAAGTTGATTATGAGGATGAATTCATTTATGATTACTTATTAATGCGTATAATATTGTTTTGTATTTCATTGTAATTATCTCTAAGATACTTACACTACCTCAAACGCGCCTCTATCTAAATGTCCGTACTTTTATGATAATTTGGTAATAATATATATAAATGCATAGTGTACAGTGAGAATCTCATATATAAGAATCTACAGAAGTTGAGTTTGGAGTGGATTCAAGTCAAGTAATGGGCAAAATCATGAATATTCATGGCGCATCACTCGGCAACAGTATTCATGCAGTAGATCTCATACTACTACATTATAATGCGATAGGATATGATAGAAAATGGTAGGAATTGTTCTGTATTATATTAAGTAGTTAGTTAGTTAGGAGAGGAGCACGACAGTCAGTCACCATCACACCACACACCACATCACACAATATAGGTTTGTGATGTAATGTACAAATACATAGAAGAACAATCGAACAGAAGTAAATGCTAAAGGTAAAGGTGGAGAGTTAGCTTTTAAATTACTTATGCATGTCTTGCCTATCAATAAAAATTGGCATAGAATAAAATGCTTTACTGTGCTATGCTACTTCATCAAAGCATTCAACATACATAACTTAACACATACAATAAATAGCCTCCTACTAGTATACCTACATATAATGTATGTAGATATCCGCTTGTGTTTTTGTGTTCTCATATGACATGGCTATGACTTTGCTTTTAACGGCATGGCACATAAAGAGGATAATAAGCCGAGGCATATACGGCCAAAACAAGTGAATAGTGTGGCATAGTACAATACGGACGCTATGTGCACACTAGAAAATAATGATTTCATGATAGGATAGTGACTAACTGAAGTTGACTTGGTTCTGCAAAGAGATGTAATACAATAATGTGATTAGGATAAGATTTTAATCATTTAACCTTTCCTCCCCGTACTCCTCTCTTGTGTTTAACTATCCTACTAAATAAAAATATTTCTCAAGTTTTGGGGATAATGTCTGTATCTATGATGCATTTTTGTTGTATGTATGATCAAATGGCGTGACTTTAGCAAATGCGCAAGCGCCTATTGTATACAATATAATATAATGAGGCTAGTTGTAGATATAATTATTAATATTGCTCTTACTATTAGTAAGTACATTCCCAAATTCTATTGATACTGTAACGTAGCTGTCTACTTAATTAAGTACATTAAAGTAGATATACTCACAGAACAACAATATGCTAAAGAGACTAGCACATAATATTAGATGAGAAACGTATCAACTGTTAGTATTTCTGTGATGTGACGATGTGCTTGCTATTTGCATATAAGAGATGAGACGATGATGCTGTATCCATTATCTTGATCTTCTAGTATTTACTATCTATTTCTACCTGCTGGCCTGCCAGCAATAAATACACATACAAACAAGATATCCCTTTTCTGCTACTAACTAACTAACCTAAAATGATAAAATACTATCCATGTACGAAGTAAACACATAATAGTAAACCGCCTTATTAACCGGTGCTCCCTAACTCTAGTTTACCATATATGAATACTAGGAACACTTATGCATACAGCATGAAATAGTAATGCTTATGCAAACTAAGGTAGATTAACCTGGAGTGAATGAGAATATTCACAATTGTATTGCTATTTTGCATACATCTCTATTATCCACAAACGATTAACTAATGCAGTTAATGCACCCTGTGCTTTTTACAAGTGCACACCTATAGGTAACTATTTATGCAGATGCAGAAATTACCTTCCTTCACTTCAGTACTGTTTTCTATAGCTAGTTATACAATTTCTTGAACTGCAATACTCTATGTACATAAATGCAAAGTAGATAGATACTTGAAATCTACTATGCACAAACGAACACCACTTGAACAATTACAACACTGCATTGACTCTGACCGACACTGCAAAAACAATCTAGTTTTTTCACTATTCTTGTTACAACTAGGATTTATTCCCTTGCTGGGAGAAAACTTAAACCTAGTTTTCTCTCACTTTCTAAACTTACTTATGTAGGAAAACCATGTAAATTAGACCAAACACCTGCCAAGAACTCGAAAAATCGAAATATCTTAATTGAAAAGTAAAAAGTCTAGCGTTACTGTAAAATGTTGGCTGCGAATTAGGATATGAAAATAACTGAATAATATTTAAATGAGAAAAGCGGGAGAAAATATGAAAACAGTACTTACCACTTTTGCGACCAGCTTTTCTCCTGCCGTCAACCGGGATAAGCGGGAATTTAGATCGGTGTGACCTCCTCAAATTTCTGTTGTTCACTCCTCCAGTTCCCCTTTGTGGTTTGTTGCTGGCTGTTGGGGATGATCCAGACGGGGGTGATGCAGCCGCGGAGTCAACTTCGGTAAAATGAGAACAAAGTGTGATAGTAGCAACGAGCAAAAATGCTCCTCCCCACCACAATCGAACACTCTTCATCTTCACCTAAATTTCAGGTATGTAAATTGTTTAAAATGAATGTATGTAGTAATTTAGAGGTAGATTTTGAATCTACCGTTTTCTCACTATGTATCTGTGGGGAGCACAAGAAAATCTGTGCTGTCACTAATGTTTCCACGAATTGTGAGTTATCAACGGGTAAATAAATAGTATAACAAGTTTAACAAGACACAGAAAACAATTTTCCTAAACTTCCTAGCCTAAAGAGTGTTGGAAATTGTTGTCTAGTGTGAATAACTTAGCACTGCGAGTGCAATGCATGAAAATCTGTAAATCTCTCCCTCCACTACTGTCTCTAGACTCCAGTGAAATGATCGTTGTCCTTGTGTGTAAGAATAACTTTTGTAGATCAGATCTGACAATCGAGCGTGGCTGTATAATATTCTGTACTAAAACTGTCGTTGCTCAAGTAGTCTCAATAACAATAATATTTGTCGATAATTTGGATGTGGCAGTTGTTGGTTGACCCAAGACAACATTTGATTTGGCTTGATTAAATATTTGCTCAAGGTTTATATAGTAGAAGCTAGTAACTTAGGTACTAGTCAGTTTTGCTTTTCTTTGACGTGACTACAATTCAATGTGCTCTGAGGCAAATCAACTCTTGTCCAGTGATTTGAATCGAAGAAGAGTGTGAGTAAGACTGTCTCCAACGAAATTCGGATCGGAACTCAAGTAACTTCTATTGGAGTGATGGCTTGGTTCGCTTCGTGTTCTCAGCTCTCTTCTCTGTCTATATAGAAGGCAAGCGTAAAAACAACTGAGGTGAGCTTACCTATACTATCAGTATACATAGGCCAGGGCAAGCAAGTCAACTCAACTTACTCCTATCTTACATGTGCCATGTTATCCTCATGCTCCCTATTCCTTACAACACTCCTGATGCTGAATTCGTTCTCTCTCTGTGTTTTCTTGGCATACCTCTAATACATACTCGACGTTACATCTCAATACTCTGTGCTCCTGCATGCATACATCTATGCATACATCTATGCATGTTTGTAGTATGTGTGTGCTGTACTGACTGAGCTGAGCTTCCAATGCTTAACACTCTTCAGCTAGCAAAGCCCACCCTGAGCCAAAGAGAATTTCTATGCAATCGGCAATCCAATAATGTTGTCATGTAGTTTCCCTTCTCTTATACATACTAAAACACTCGTTCATACATTACTGTTCCCGTGTTCCCCTATCTATAACATAGCGTACACAAAACATCATGCATCACGCTACATATTATATTAGCTATGTACATACTCCAACACACATCAAACAACGCTTTACTCACTCTTAATACTTTGCGCTACCGACTCTTTTACAACTGACAATAACACAATTCGAAATAATATCCCTACCATATACACAATTATATTATTGAAATTCTGTAGTAAAAATTGTCCATTTATGGAATAGCATGCCGATAACAGGCTATAGAGATTAAAGCAGTATAAAGTAGTTTGTAGGTATAGGTAGCAAGTACAATGGATTTTTACATATCACTCGAAATGGTATTATAGCTTCATGTAAAAAACTTCTTGGTAAATATGGAGATTTCGTTTAGTATTTACGTACGTAAAGTATATTTTTACAAATGAATTAGTTTTTACCGAGACCTACCTTTACTTATACCTACCAGGTAATCATTAAAAGGGCAACAGGATTACTTTTCTGAATAATAGTACATATCTTTGTCAAATGAAGGTACACACATTAGGAGCATTTTGCCGAAAATTTCTTTTTTGAACTGACCTACAGCAGTGGAGAGGAATGCTCTGTATATAAGATACAGGTAGTTTCTTACTGAATTCTAAACCAGGAAGAACCCTTCGATTTGCTTAGCATAAGTTGGTGGTGTGCGTAAGAATCTCTCATGGACACGATGCAGTCTGCGGTGTACCTATATTGTGTAAACCTTCGCAACTCTCCAGTGCAAAAGACAAGCAATTACCAATTTAGTATACATTACAATTTATATTGAATACTTAACGTTGTAATGTATACTTACTTTTCTAATCTTCTGGATGCATGCATCGTTATCGTATGATTATCTTATGATAGACGCGAGGGGAACGATGTAAAAAAGTTTATACATTACAGCATGCACATATGCATATCATCCTGTAATATACATATGCAATTTGTACAGATTACCTACAACAATACTGGCATGCATGAATGAAATGAAGAACCCTTTCTTTATTACCGTAAAACAATAGAGTATGCAGTTTGATAGGAACGTTGACACGTGAACATTAATTAGGTGATGCTAACTACATGTTTTAAAACTCTAGTACTTCAAGTCACGTAGCCCTCTTTCTCTACGTAAAGACTTAATCTGCTATAAACACAGTGAAGTGAATCTAAACAATTGTTTGTCTTTACCTCACCCTTTTCTAAAGTTAAAGGCTACAATACCTGCCTACCGTTTCTAAATATATGTACCTATCAATTATATTTATACCTAACCTACCTACGTACCTATCTCCTCACTCTATTCTTATTTAGGTACACATTTCTCAATTAGGGATCTGCATTTAGAGGAAACAGTCAGGAGTCTAGCAAGTGTGGACTTCTAAGCTTTTGCTTTAAGGTGTGATTATAATCGCATGTTTGGTGTCTTCCTGCACGTAGGCCAATATATATTATGTTGTTGCATATAACTTATAGGCATATAACGTATATGCATATAAGAATGGAGCAATGTAGCTACCTGCCTTAACTTACACACTTTAGCAAAGTCAGAAGCGAGTGAGACAAATGTCGCCGCACGTAGAATGCCTTTAAAGAGCCACTCTTGTCAAAAGCACCTTGATTGATTAACTAAATTTGTAAACATAAATGCAAATGAATTAAAACTATACGCTACGGCTTAGGAAGCACCAATTTATATTCCTTATTTTATTACGCATGTCATGCTCTGTGTAAAATACTAAATATGAAATGCCTATCTATATCCACATATGTCCATACTTACCACTTACCCTTACTTATAAAATCAGATGACATGCGGACAAAAACAAAACATCACACAAAGTGACATTTGTATTTAAATATTTTTGCAACCACTTTTCTTTGAAGACTCAATTTGTTTACCTGAACGGTAGCTAATAAATACGTACTGATAAGTTTACACGCAAGAAACCAGGCAAATAATTCGAAGGTTATCTCGAGGAAGCCATCATTTGAGTGAACGTACAAATATGCAAATTATATTTGTGCGTTCTATTATGCATAAGTGATAAATTGTACGTGCTAGTAGGACATCCATGCATCATTCTATACGCAATGACTCAAATGGCCTGCTGCTAAAATTTCTTAGAGAAATTGATAGCTTGATTGATCTGTCGAATTTCGGCAATGTGATACTACCCACACGTACAGATAACTATAGACAATGTATGTGGCGAAATAACAGGTGCAGACTTTCGGTACTTAGGTACATTGTTTGTGTGATAGCGTGATCTATTATTCTTCGAAGAACAAATGGGGAAAAATAGGACATATTGGTAGCGATATTGTATGGCATATGCATGGTGTGTATAACCATCTGTATTATTTCAACTTCCCAAGTTGCATATCATCACTAATAAAAGATGTGGAGGTTGAGGCAGTTTGTTCGAGGTACTGTGTGTTCAGAGAATATTATAATCTTCTCTCTAGAGGCATTATTGAAACATTATCGTAGACAGTAAAAAAACATAATGCAGTAATGCATTTTGTTTCTATATTGGCGTGTGGTAATTGAATTAACCTGAAACAGGCACATCTTTGTAGGTATTTATCATAAGAAGATTATTACTATATTATAATATTCTACTTTCCATGGTTAAACTGCGTCAGTAGATTCGCAAGAATATGTACAACTTGATGCTTTTGGCTATGAATACTTGCTCCCCTTTTTGCAACAGGCTGACTAACAATAAATGAATTTAAATTACCTACTAGCACCCTACCCTCTTCTATAACTACTAACAAATTGGATTAACCAGATCAAGAAATTCCACAAGAAACACTCTAAGTAATGGATAAATCACAAACCGATGATGTAATGCACCAGTACAGTACGTAAAATTGCTCCAATTCTATTGCGTAATCTATATGAATGAACATTTTCTCATTAATTTATGATGAACCTCTTCTTTATGGTGAAAACCAAATGCACTCCTACTACTTTTGTTACCTCCTAAAAATTAACATATTGTTTGTGTGGGATCCGCTGAAATTTACTCATTAACGCAAACGAGACAATACACATTAAAAAGAAGTACTTATTCATCCAGATGTACAAGATAAAGGTACGTCTGTAGAAAAAAATACCAAGTCACTTTCGAAACATAACAATATATACTCCTCTTTTTCATGTAGTATCATCTTGTTCATTCACGAAAACACTGAGCACATATTCTTTCTAATTTGGGTGATGACTATTGTTGCGGGAAAACCTCATTCATAACGAGGTATCAGTGTCTATAATATTATTTAAAAGTGAATGCTTGTGGCCATCTTTTTTGATATGCTCATGCTGTAGTAGAATAGGATGAATTTATAGATGCAATCTCCCTTTTCTTGTTTCTGTTCATATGCCTTGACCCGTGGTCTTTCGTAGCAATTTAATATTTTCAGTTATCATTAATTGAAATCATGGAATCATACAGACAGAAATCCTTTTTTTGAATTGATTTATATCTCATTCATTAATTATGCAGGTAATTTATGATATTTCCACATCCATTCATACATAATTCTTGCCATGAATTCAGAGAAAGCGGAATACATGATATATGTGATAATGATAATCATTTTGATCATGTGATAATCATTTTGTAACTAATGGGCTAATTTACAACAATGTTATAAAACATTACTAGAAGAAAGTCATGATATCTAGAGAAAGTCCAATTCAAAAATGTTGTGTTCCGCAGCTTGTGTACAATATTTGACTTTTTCCTAAAGCAGCCTGAATACTAAGCTTGTCATCTGACTTTCCCTTCTCGTACAACGAAGGAGAATGGAGACGTTGTGTCGATGTCGTGTGAAACTGTTAGCAGTTAAACGCAATTAAACTATATAATGCAATAAAATAACACGTTAAAGAAACGCTTAGACTGTAGTTCAGTATAGAATTCAGCACTATGGTACGTTCTGTATAGAACAAGTCTGCTATTGAGCTAAACGATCAGACGTTCCTTAAAGCACGCCTTGCTTTCATTTTTCTGACTAATTCATTTTTATTGTACTGCATGTATTTCACAATTTGTATTCACATGTGCATGTGGAACAAAGTAAACTACATTTATACGCATACTAAAAAGCCCGACCTGTCAAGAGCTCTTTTAAAATTCAAGGAACATTTCAAAGCACTGTTTTGATTGTGGCCAATGCTAAGCGTTAATTTTGCCATAAAGAAAGCAACGCGTTATTTGAGGTTACATATAATACTATAATATAATATTCTTTTTAAAATCTTAGACCAGTTGATTATTCTTAACCACAACACATCTATTGATAAAGTGTAGCTCTATACGAATCGTGAATGCGCGAAATTATACTAGCAGTACAATCCATAAGCCCTCGATTTGTCTACGAAAGTAATGAAAGAGCTTTTGAGGAGTAAAACGTTTACGCAGTTCTGAGAATTTTTAGTTTGTGTTTTATTATAGGGTAAGATTGCAGCAATACAAATATAGTCGCTACTATGAGAGTGCGCATGTGTGTACGGATAGCATAAACTATGTAAATGTGTACGTGTAAGTATATACCTAATCCATTTTAGTTTTAGAAGCACTAGCTGTTTTCAGGCCCAGAGAAAAGTTTGAATGCCCCAGCTACGCTGTGTTCAATTTCATTCTATTGGTCAAGTTTAGTATTATAGTTTTGGCTTTGTCATGAAAAAGTCCCACTTCAAGTTCAATGCTCAACGTGCATGCAAGAATGAAAAGTATATTTAATTTGACACCTAAACGTTCAATTAACTCATGTCAGCTCTCCTTTTGCCTTCGATAGGAATTAAACGTTTTCGCCAACCGAGTCATTCACCTGTCAAGTTTCCTGAGAATATTATGATTAATGTGTGCCTCTAAATACAGAGTTAAGGGACAGTGGGATGGTGAAAAGGAATCATTAAAGAAATCTTTAAAGCTTATAGCACAATATGTATATATTTATCCACAACCACAACTTAACCCGGTCAGGACATGTGACGAGTGTCGAACCAAAGTTCATAAATATTTATAAAATGAAATACTGTTCCTTAGGGTTTTGGCACTAAATAGTTAGGCTTACTCATTACATTCTGGAACTTTGTATGATTTTGTAATAGCTATGTAGGAAATTCTGTTCTTTAATGCGGGGTTATTTATTAGCAAGTAAGGAAAGCAATGTAAAATTACGCAGGACAAGACAAAAGTGTTTGGAGAGACTAAAAGATTGGAGTGTGTGCATGAGAAGAATAAATTGGGCAGTAATAATAAGTAATTCAGGTATAGCTATTTCGTCTTTTTTCTACCCACGCATAGTGCTTTAGAGAAGTATATGTTGCGTTAGATCCCTATCATTAGTGATATTAATATATATCACATTATCACTGACCACTTACACATACCATTACCACCACAAATAATAATAAATAACAATAAACAGCAAAAAAACAAATCCTGCAACATTTCTCGTTTACCATTACCTACTGACTCTCTATATGTGACCATTAGTGACTTTTTGACTTGACTGGCAACTACTAGCAGAACAGAAGTCTCGAAGTCTGTGTACTTTGTAGATTGCACTAGGTACATCTACACAACTTTGACCAAAAGCAATTCGCAATCCAATTTTCATTTCTGCAGTTCCGGGTGAATTCCTCACTTCAGCAAGGGATCTTGAGATGAGATAAATAAGTAAAACTACTTCATGTAGTTTCAAGCAGAGTAATTATCGAGCCGGATTTTCGGATCCTTTGATAGTGATAGTTTGGGATAATCTATGAGCGTGTTGTTATCTATTTGGCTCGTTTATAAATGCACTTGTTAAAGTTTTGACTTATAACTCATACAATGTACAAGTGCAACGGAGATATTTCATTTTCGCTGGAGCCTTCTGTACAGTGTAATGCGATCTCAAGGAACACCTGCAAAACTTTCAAGTCCAAAAATGAATTTCAACCTTATTATTATCTACTACTGTAATAGCTATCTCGTATCTATGAGCTGAACTCCATCCGTAAGGAGTTGAGGTACAAATATTCTCTAATAACCAACTTGCGTACCAAACTTCCAATATGCGCACTTGTATTTTCTATTTCTCTTTTATATTTATGCTTACTAGGTACACTGAGCCAATGAATAGACAGACACTACTATTATTTGCTGACAAAGTCAAGTCAAAGTTGACAGCTAAGCAATAGCACGGGTTTTTTCACCATCTACTTTAACGTGCTTACGTAATCAACTATTAGTAGATATTAAAAAATCATCTTGCCCTTCTTCAAAAATATCCCATCTCTCTTCGTTTCCTTACTTAACTCAGCACAGTGCAATATGACAATTAGCGAAAGGGCTCGTTTAGAACATGTGCGCAATTCATTTTCTTCAACATCCGTGAGTGAAAATATATTAGGTATAAAACTATACAGCGATGATGTATTTACTACTTATATACCCACAACAAGGTTCAGTATGCATCTATAAACTAGAAAACACATGCCACTTGTGTATAAATCGAAAATCAATATCGTAATAAATATTGTTTTAATTAGTTTGGATTTTATAGTTTTAGAGTACGTTAATGGACAGTGGTTGGCAAATACATAGATTGTACATATAATCGGTTGTTTATCACCTTTTCACATACTGCTTTATGCTTTGTCGTAAAGAATTCCGCAATTACTCTTCCTATAGACTAGTTTTGAATTATTTAGTTTGACCAAAAGCATTTACAGCACAGCAATATGTAAACTCAGGAGATTAAGTAACTTTTTATCTGAATCTAAAATAAAAATCTTTACCTGCCAATTTTAGATTAGGTAGTTTGAATGCGGGAATATGGCATTGTACCATATAAAAAGTTGAAGTTGAAACTTGCCCTATGTGCTCAGGGATAGTGCGATGATGACGCAGATGCAACACTGACTGGGTAGGACTAAATTAGCGAATCTTTCATGCAGTTAATGATGATTTACTGGGATTATTACTCTCGTATTTTGAATGATAGAATCACATCTGTAAAGTTTGTAGTAGATCATTTATGTATTAAAGATATACTCCTTGCATACGTAAATTATCTTTTAGACACCAANAGTTTGTAGTAGATCATTTATGTATTAAAGATATACTCCTTGCATACGTAAATTATCTTTTAGACACCAATGTAAATCTAATTCTAATCCTTACCTAAATCAACGTATTCATACAAAAACTTATCTTTGTGTTCTTCAGCAATTAAATATTTCTCTCATCTGGTCCACTTGATCAAAACTTGCATTTTGCAAAATGCAATGAAATGCTATAATTTTGTCATCAGAGTAGGTACCCTAATATACTATCTAATGTTTTGCACATTTAGTTAACAGCATAATGCAGCCTTGTTAGTATTTCAAGCCATGATACCATCAATGCAATGGCTTGCCATATAAATATCTACGTGTACATTAATTTAAATATGCCATAGATCTATCAATTATATTTTCTATATTATATTTCTCACGTGTTCGGTGACTGTAATAAAATAAGTGTATAGAAATAGCTTGCTGTACTGCAATCCTGGATTATTTCCAGTACTAGTAGTACAAGTGCAACCACGTGATTTCAAGTATTATGTCATTGCCAAATCTAGGTAAGTAAATCTTAAATGTAATGTATTATTACGAAGTATATCAAGCTGATGATTTTCCCTTTCAGAGTACAGTTACAGATAAAATGATGAACAAACTGTAAAAAAGACCTGACATAAAACTTCATGCAGACATTTCGCTTTCATAAGGACACGTTGATAATGTTTTACCACATAATAAATGCTGTATGCTTTTTATCTGTCATCAATAGAATTTGGCATTCGTGCGAAATGCGAAAAAAGTAACTTTTTGAATATGGAACACATTCTATAAGACAGCAGTTCCGAATTATGATTCTTTTACGTTTACATCTTCAAGTATGAAATGCATGCTGAGATATTAAAGATGGAATTTCAAACAACTGTAGGTAATTACTAAATTGCAAACAGGTCAAAAAAATTTATTTTAATCTATGGAACCCACACAGTAAGAAGTCTATTTTCAATATTTGATCTATAAATATTTTTATTTGTTCACTGACATTCGACTGTCTACGTCAGGAGATGTAGTTCATCACTAATTTATTTGGTTACATTCCCAGTTGTAAAATTTCTTATATACATGATAACCAATCACAAACAACTCTAGGTTGTTCGTACTCTAGATTGTATTTCTAGATCAGCGATGTGGATGAGTCAATACGTTTAACTTTAAAAGTAGGATGCTAATATTCTGTTCTTTCAGCTGTAATAGTTTACTTGTCTCATTTTCTTTCTTTTGATTTGATGTGGCATGGCAGTGACAGCCGACAGTGGTGAGGTATTTCTTGACTCTTGTCTTTAAAACAGACTTAGAGACAGTAAGGGACCTTCAAGATATTTTCATATTGTGTCTCAAGGAAACAGGCTACGGAAAATTTCCGGATTTCATCAACTCTTTTGATCAATGTTTATTTTGTGTACATATTCTCAAGTAATTTACATTTTCAGTATAACTGTACGAGCCCGTCACTATTACCCGCCCTTAACAAAATGCGAACAAATTCGCACGACGGGATTCTAGAGGGATTTTCCTGGAAATGAATATAAGGTTGTGAGTTTGAGCTATAA
>JABASH010000043.1:0-72015 GCA_019776445.1 Tomocerus maximus
TTCGTCATTTGTAGCTTATTTAATCCAATTAGAGCAGTTTGGACTTTAGACTAAAAGCCATAGAAAAGAAGAGGTGCAAAAAATGCAAAACATAAACATGGAGCTGACATTTAGGAACAAACGCAAAGAGCAGAGTTATTACTTATAAGTGAGTGAAGGACTAAGAGTGAAAAAGATGCTTTCTTGGAAGATATGAAAGCAAAATTCATAAATTACGAAACATTTTGCAATGCAGTAGAAGGAAATAGTATAGCTCCGATGTATATTCGTGCGAGAACTGCAAGAAAAGCTGATCTAATTTTAATGATGTAATCATCCATAATTATTGGCCAGTGTTGTACAAATTTGTTACTGATTAATGTAATGATAGGAATGGATGACACACTCCGCACCTGTTCTCACAGACAGATATTTTTCCTCTTACCTTGATTCTCACTACACCATTTCCATATAAAAGGGATGATATACATAACATTGTTTTATAGGATCGGATCGGTGCCTTTAATCATCACATATGCGTTCATAGAAAGAGTTGAATCATAGCAATCACCTTGCTGTTATTATTAGTCTTTTATTAACCTCAACAACTGGAAGGAGTCACTATAATATAATGTAATAGATAAAAAGATATGCCAATAACAAAATCTCGATTTACGTCATACATAATGGCTTTGTACGCACAATATCATGTTTTACTATTTTCCCATACTAATCATACTAATGGTAAATATGGCAAGTTCGNAAATATGGCAAGTTCGTTATATATGACAAGTATTCTAATACATTGGGGGTCTAATTGATATAGTATATAAAATGATATGTACCGTAATTAGAGGTAGTTTAATGCACTGCATACCTAACAAAATAGTCATAAGTGTGTTTTGTGCGTAGTAATAGTTCTTGAACATTAGAACATGCAGTTTAGTAATTGTGGATAAATACGTCGACATATACAGATCATAGCATACGTACCTATGTACAACACATACCTTCGTGTACCTAAGTTAGAATTACCGCAACAAGTGCATAGTAAAAATGATAATGAAAATCACGCCAGGTATGTGTGATACAGTAGCCTGTAGTTAGCAAAGTTTTTTTGCTTTGCCTACTCTAGGTAAGTAGGCAGTGAGTAAATATTGAATGAGTCACATTGTGTTGAAGCATTCAGGATGAGTATAAAATTTTGCTGTTTACATGTAACAGAATTCAAATGACATAATCCATCTTTCAGACTAATTTAATGAAATAAAAAATGCTGCTATCTGGAAATAAACTATAAATGCTAACAGACACTGCGTTGTGAATACTGGAACGCATCCATATCAATCCACAAACGTTAGTTTATCCGTGCCAATCCAAAATGTATGTCAATTAATAGATAAATAAAAAATGCCCAACAAAAATTGACAGGACAGTGTAAACTATTATAATCTGCATGTCAATGTAATTGTCATCCATTTCTACTAAAATAGTAATTCAGTGGAAAAGTGTATTTCTATCTAATACTAAGTATCTAGAATCTAGACTACACTTAGTCACATTATTATATGAAAGGCTAAATTGAATACGTATAGGATGCCCTAAGTATTTATTTGCTATACTTCCTAAAATATAAATTATCTAATTAGAGTAGTGCATACGAATATAATAATTTTTGGGAATCAAAAGTATGTGGGTTGTAGTCACATCATAATTCATAACTAAGGTAAGTTTACAAAAACTTTGTACCTACTACTAATTGAAAAAACATGAAGACTCCAGTTTTGAAAGGCATAAATTACACACAACTATATGGGTATAATTTAGCCACACTGATATGTAATTTTGAAGTACCTTATGCAATCATGAATGATTCTGGTAGCTGCACTGCCTATAGGCTAAATAAATTATTTGCTTCCATCTACAGTAGCGTAATGTCTAACAGTGCAGTGCATTAGATCGAGTTTATATTAATAGGCCAAATATTTCATAAGTTGTCTGTAAGGTCGAAGATAATCAGATATGCGTCGACATGTGTGTTAATAGTGCATTACTAACAGCTAAGTGTGTGTCTCTATCCTATGAAATGCGTCTTCGTTCGTTCCAATTCCAAATGATCACAGCTTTTGTGAAGATGTATTATAAGCAAAAAAGTTCGATGAGTCATGCACAATTTCCATACCTGCCTTATTGTACCTTCCAAAAACCTGTTCATGTTCTTATGTGGGAGAAAGTTCTATACTTCAAGCTAAAATCCTGAAAATTTTCTATATTTACTAACTTCCATGCATCTGAACCCCACTCTGGAATGCCGTCTCTAGCTGTAGACTTTTACGAACAATAGGGAAGAAATGGTCAGATTTTAGGAATTGGGGTCTTTGACAGGAAACTGCGACAAAGAGAAGGAAAGAACGGGCAGGTGCTACAGAAAAGCTGCAAAGTTGAATAAACGAACCTTTTCCTAAAAGCTTTCCGTTTAGATATTGTGCATTCAAAAATCAAACACCATTAAGACTGTGTAGATAGGTTGTAATTCAACTTCTGTAGCCTCAGTAAAATGGTAAATATAGAATCAACAATAAGACCCAAAAGTAAACCTTTTGCTGTAAAATCTAAACCATTCTGTAGATATATATTAGGAAGAAACTTTTACAAGATAGTACTACGAAGTATAGTAAGTTTAAGTCCCATAACAGTTATAAATACACTTGATAAGTGTAACCTAAAGGTACACAATTTTTGAACACATAATTGAAAAGTTAAATTGGATTTATACGGAGACCCTTGTACCTCTCTTCCAATGCTAACTCTACATGGTATAAATAATTATTATTCAAAAACACATTGAAGTGCTACTTATAGTTTATGCGTTTAGGTCGCCCTATAAGTAGTTATTTGTAGCTATATGACTATTTGACAACTCAGGACACTCAGTAACTATCGACACAAGTATGCATATCAAGCACTCACTAAAATAATCCAACCGCTTGGTAGTGACTCGACTCTAATCATCTATAACTGACTTCAAAATGTCTTTGTAAATATTATTCTGTGCATACAGAACTGCAAGTTATTTACCTTAAGCACTAGACAATCCTAAAATAGCATTATGTATTCGTAAAGATATATTTGTTTGGTAGCCCTATTGCCATATCAGACACATACATGCAACTTTCCATGATGGGTAACTTGAACCTACTTTAACTATACCTATGTATATGTCGGTTTCATAATATAATAATAAATTATTATCATTAACGCATACGCAAAACCTTTTTATAAACCTGCGATTATCAGAAACACACAATTGACACAAAGTAAGCATACCAATTGAAAAGAAGCAATTTTACTCCCACTGTAAACGAATGCCTTTTTACATGTTAATTTAATTCAAATGTATTTCAAAGTAAGTGGAAAATGAATTTTTATAAGGAATAGTAGCGAGTACTTAGAAATTACAATTACAATTGTGAATGATATGAAGATACTCACCTTTTGGGGCGGTAACTAACTTGAATATGTCAGAGTGTTACTTATCACTATCTCAGAGGCTTGGGGTTTAATGAGAGTTTGATTGACAGGTACATGAAGAATAAAAAATCCTTTCCTCTTGAATTTAATTTGTAATCTCATAACTTGAGGAAAAATGTCATTCCGGTTTATAATTATTAGGTAATCTAGATTCTAGATACATGCGCAGAATTTCATTGGATATACTTTTCCTTCTAAATTACGATTACAATCCCAGGAATACATTTATTAAACTCCTTGTCAATACTAAGAATTGCAGTAAACTCCTTCTGCAATAAATTTCTTGGGATACCACTCGTTATATAATGCAGACAAGGAAAATAAAAGTTGATTACCGAGGATTTACGTATAAGCGATAGAGATAAAAATGAAAATGGAATACTTGAGAAGCAAAGGCCATACAAAGACGAAATCGCAAAAATGCCACTACAACCGCAAAGTCATCACCACCAAGCAAACTAAGGGATTATTTTAACTGATGTCAGTTAGAAAGCAAGTTTACGTATAACCTACTATCTGTGTACTATGAAATCATGTGATGAAATATAAGTCTAAAAACGTTTCATTTCGATGTTTAAAGTTATCTCTTGGTCTATTTCTCTAAATAGATCAATTCAGTAAAGCCACAGAGGCGATAGTGAGACGGAAGTTTACGGCGATGCTCAGACTGTCAAACGTCAGTTCAGACGAACATTGGAACTAACCTACACAATCGAGACCTAGCAAGTAGCAACAATAAGATGTAATGATGTAAATCAATGTACCATAGGATTGGTGTATACTGATGAAACACAATTAATATAGACAAATAAACTATATAAATTATGTCCATCACGTGCATTTCTTCGGAGACATGGTCTACAATCCATTTTAGTGTCCTATATTCGTGTATGTACATGTAGCCTCAAATAACCTTTATGTGCTTGTAGTATTAGGCAGTAATGGATTTATTTCGCAATATACTTTATATAATTCATTCAAGCCGGAGCATTTAACCCCAACGAACACATGATTTACCCACTTCCTTGCAAATATAGAAAAACACAAATAGGCAGTAGTCAATATAATATACTCAATTAGTTCTAATTACTAAAAATAACACTCACGGTCAGTTTAAAATAGACTTACGAAGTAAATTAAAGAAACTAGTATTCTCTAGACGAGTATCTACTTATGTTAAAGGAATTTCCCCCGTTAATTCCCCAATTAATAAACAAATATAACATTTTGAATGCAAATTAGCTTCCAGAACTGAAGTATATGTAATAAATATGTAAGGATTATAGAATTATATGCTAAGGAGGTTTGGTTATAATCATGTAATCTGGTAATTATATAGCGGTTGTCGTGTCAAATATAAATCCTCTACAAAATCTAGTATGTAGTAGTAATTAAGCAGATTATTATACAGGTAAGTGCCGCATTGGGTTTTACTATGAGAAACTGCGTAGTTAGTAAGAGTAAAGAAAAGCCTTCACATAGTGCTAATAAAACACGTAAATAGACAGGCAGAAAGATATTACGTACTGTAATAAAGCGAGTACTCGTTTAAGTAATTAATTAACTTGGAAAAGTTCAGTTCGTATCAGAATTCAGTTGAAAAGATTCCTGATATTTTTTCCAGAGTAAAAGAATTACATCAAATTACTTTTTGAGTTAACTGTTGGGAAGATAAAAGTGCAACGGAGCATATCGGAATCCATTCTATATGCATGCATATCTACCATAACAAAATAAAATGTAGTAATGCACGCTTAAGTGCAAATCTACTATATACTAGTTAGGTATTTTATAGTAAGCACCACTTATAAGCTTTACCTACAATACTACATGAGTAGTAAATATTCTTCGTGCATATATTTGGAAATGAAAAATATTAGATCTTTTTATGTTCTAACTACCAGAGAGAATTCCAAGTATTTTCAATACAAATTATACGTGTCCTACATGATTATAGATTCCGAGACTACTATATGCGAAAAGGATAGAAATAATTCTGCAGTAGCATTGGTAGGACTATTGTATAATATTATACCTGATCTGACGCTACATAAAATGACCATAAGAGGCAGGCACATAATCTTTTGTTCTTATAGTGCAATTAAATATGGCAATGGCTGCTTGTGCTCTTTATCTTTCTTCCAACGTCCTCCTCGAGCTCCTCTACAATCTAATCGCTTCAGGAGATGTAAACGTACGAAATAAACCCATTTCGTCTCGTTAACTGCATAAAGTACCTAATAGACTTGAGAAGGGTAATAATAATACATGCTAAATATCAAGTCTGAACTCGCAATCAAAGAGCTGAGTTTGCATTAGATTTCATTTGTTTAAGTGAATTAACTTTGCATCAGACGCACAGTAGAAAGACAATACGAAGCATAGACTGGCCTTTGTACAGATGTCGACTTTTGTTATTACAAAAGTAATTATCTGTGTACTTTTATTATTTAGTAACATTGGCGAGCATTCAATTGTTTGTTTTTCTCTTTATATTCCTTAGACATAAATATTTTCCTATAAGACCTATGCTAACATTGCAAATTTGCCAATTTATTATTCCTTTCATCCAGACTCTCTCAATCTATTTACACACTTACACTAAAAAATTAATTAGTAGTTATATTTGTAGGTAGTGCCTTTTGTCTGCACATTTTCCCATACTTAAATCAAATATACCTTTTCAATTTTCATTCTATGTAGATTAATAAAGATACTAACTGGTAAATACCAGTATGGTACATGGTATTGTTAACATTAGGTTAATGTCAGTCGACTTGGATAAAACTGGCTATTTACAATTGTAATAACTGTGATTTTATAGGTATTTAAATGTGAACTTTTTATAGATACGCTAAACCTCATAAGATAGCATGCTACTAATTACATTAGCTGTTATTGACACCCATCCTATAAAATGCAACGCAGCTCACGTATATCTAAACGGAATATTTATGGAAAGTGTTTATAGCCCAACTATAGTGTACTCAAGAAGTCAATCATCACGAATTCATGCCAATAAGCACACAAACTCTCACTCGATGGACGCACTGTTGCAAATTGCAATTAGTTCAGTTAGAACAAGTCTATAGAAAATAAAATGTCAACCCGGATTCATATACTTCTTGCGTCAGCTAGTGAAAACCACTTTCGACCATTTTTATAGATTATTCAACTGATAAGTTATATCTCATAGAGCAAACACAAAGTAAAAAGATTTTTCAGCGGCTACGTGGATTTTTCTGTCCTGTTTATGTACATTATGCCAATTGTTGTGTTTATCATCACAGAGTGATAAGAAGCCACATTTACAGATATGTAAATACACCTAGAATAATATAAAGCAGGCAATAAAATACAACTTTACCTAATAGTGACTGTTCACAAATTGAATAGATAAGAAGCAGCTGCAGTAGCAATTGTCAGTATGGAGCAGATAAGCCCTAATGAGAAATTATATACGTGCATTATGATATCTAATAATAAGGTAGCAATCTTGTCATGGATATTTTTGACCTTACATACTTGGTTGCTAAAATCACTGATAAAAATAGTTATATGCTTTAATACACTCTACATAAGTATAATTAATTAATAAAGGTACATACTATACACACTCAACAGGATGTGCTTTGTACAAATATTCAATTTCCATTGTGTCTGAATTCTGAATCAAAGGATTGAAACATTTGTGCACAAATGTAGTGGAATATTATGTGATTAGTCGAGAATTGAGGTATAAAGAATACACTATAAAGCATTTGTACACTGGAAACTGAAATATACAATACTGACAGGTCATTAGTCACTGTTGAGTTAGTGTAATATTAATTCATCCAGTGTACATGAAAAGTACTTGACAATAATTCCAATAGTATCTACCTGATTTAAAGAGAATCCCTATACATCGGTTCATACAGAATATTATTTGTTTTAAATTCAAATATTAGAACAACTGTGTGTACTCACATAATGTAGTGGCTAATCGGAAGTACAATTTATTCGTATAAACGTACGTCTACCCTGTGTACACGCGCCATTGAATTCTAATATTATTTTAATAGCTAGGAATGTAAATGGTAAACGTAAGAATTATTTTAGGGCCATCAGATCAGGGCCAGGGTCATCTTTTTATGAATGCAATTTAAAGATTAGTATTAGGTAATTTAGTCTCATCTCACCTTTTTAGCTTTGTATAGTTGAGGTAGATAATCCGTGTGATTTCCTCTGCGTATTAAATGTAAGCATGTATACTAAAAGAACCTTTTCACCATTTAACAACACTTGCGATTTCCATTCAATCCACTAAACTCGGAAAATAATCTCAAGATGCTCTTATGTAATATGAAGCACACTAAGTGACAAGTGGGGCATTAAAACAGTAATTGGATCAAGCATCCAGAGAGATGTGATCAATGAGAGCAGATTTAGTTGTGTGCAATATATAATTGAGGTTTAACTATATATGATCACACTACTCACACCACCGCCGAAGAACACGCACTATTTCCAAGAATGTAAAATGAGAGAGTGAGGAAACGTATTGTGTGGGTAGTAATAGTAATGCTATGCAGAGAGGCAATGAAATCTGCTATTACTGCTTACACACGCATAAGTATCGTATGATATTTGTTGTATCTGTGTAGATGATTTTTACTGCGGTAGGGAATGAGTGATTTTGATTCTCTCACCGCACTGGCCCAACACACGGTAGTTACTAGTTTTGCACTCGTGTATAATGTGTACATGAGACTTGTACTCTCTGAACATGCATAGAGCCAGTACCTAACGATAACGAACTAAGGTAAAGGTAGAGTTACATGGGATTGCATATTACATGACGTCAAGGATTTAGATATGATAATAAATGATAATGTGAACTATAGAATACACAGAGCAACTTGTAGTAGGTATAGTACACGTATACTTATGCAGAGCACTGAATCAAACCACAAAACAATGAGGAGCAACTCTTTGAGCAGGATTACAAAGTACAGTCCAGGTCTCTGGACTAGACACTGTAGACACTGTAGACACTCAGAATGCAATTAGGTACTCTCTCCGCAGAATATTTCTAATAACATTATGGCGATGAAACTCATAGTGTGTCTGCACACGGACACAAGTATAAAGTAACTGACGACGACTAGTCGCTCTGCCGTACTGCTTACACGTAGTTGATGTTGTTCACTCAACCATTTCCCTGTGGGTGCTTTCAATATATAACACACTTGTTATATCCCAACTCCTTCTATCCTACTCACAAAATCATTTATTTCTGCTCCAACAACAACGTCTCACTTGCAACTTTTGTTTGACTTTGTTTCAATGCCCTAGCTAAACTCGCCTTGTCTCTCCTCTGCTATTTGCCATTCCTACTATTTCCAACATGATTTACTAACTAGTACATTCTAGTTCCATGCTAATGCATAATATTTATACTTTTGCCACAGAAATCCCTAACACAACCATATTTGTCCTTAACTTATGTAATACTATATCTAACGTGATGCATATTTATACATTTATTTAAGGTTTTCCCTAAATAGGCTATATGCTATACTAGTTTGTTACTAATCAGGTAGCCTTTGCTTTCAACACTGAATATAGATTGCTGATTGACTTTTTGTATTAATAATCATAGTAAATATAATTACCATATTTGTATTCTCAAGAACGAAGTGAATTCTACGTAGATGGGATAGACGCACAAAACGTTTGCAAAGTTTTTATGTGCCAGAAAGTATGTAGATAAAGAATTCATTTGTGAGTACATAGAAAAACACTTCAATCTGCGAGAAAAACTAATTGAAATGCGAAAGAAATAAGAGTGTCTCTATCTCGTCTTTTATGATGAACGTTTGTAAATATTAGTAACGTTGTGTAGTAGTAGATATGTAGTAGTAGGTGGTAGTTAGTGGTGCCATAGAGCAGAAGGTAGGGCAAGGTAGGGTAGGAGTAGGTAGATGTAGTTAAGTAATATTTAGTAATGTATGTCTATTTATTTATACGAGAATGGTCTGCTACAAACAGACACTCTCTGTGTATATTATGTTAGAGTAAGGGAAGTTTAGCGTGTGTGGCTTTGCATTTCGTTCAACTCGGTCGGCTGGGTTAGCTTTTATGGTTTGCCTTCCTTGGCTTTGGGTTAGTAATAAAATAAAGGGATGGAAGTTTTGTTAGGGTGGCTGTGGCTTGGCTTCCTAAGGTAATTCAGCCAGGAGGCACAGGTGTATTCCTCGTCCAGCATTCTATTGTTGGATACATATAGTTCGTAATTACTTGCCTGCAGTCTGTAGACTGTTATATATCAAGTACATAACAGAGTATGGCCAACAATGAAAACATGCATTGCAACTGCAATACTATTGAGAATTGCCATCGCTTTTCCTCTGCCTCCTCCAAAACGTTGTATATGCCATGAACTATTGAATTTACGTATCTGCCGTGCTACAATGTCATTCCCTATCTTCTCCTCAGGGAAATGTATGTACAGGGACATCAACAGATATTCACACTCTAGAGACACCATCATGTGTGCATTCTGCATTACTAGACTGAGACATTGCCGATTACAACGGACTGATTGGCAGATTGCGAGTCAGCAGAGAAGTCCTAATGAGCTTAGGGAGGAAAGCTTTCGAGATTAGGATACAACTGAAAACAAAATACATTACAGAGTGTTTGCTTACATAAGTGCACATATACAAGGTACGCTAGATTATATGTTACATAAAGGAAGTCGGCATTTTTAAGACGATAGCATTTTCCTTTTATGGACATTTCTCGATGTGTAAGTAGTGATAACTACAGCTGCACAGAAATCATTTCTTACAAACTTATATACAATAAACGCGAAATTACACTTAATGATACACTCAAGGTTTGCTTTGTTGTGAAATTGCGCACTGTCCAAGTGGTAAATGTATATTCAATACCCTGTAACTAATAACTCTACTACACCTAGCATGGAAAGGTGGGGGTTGATTTTGGTCGTGCTATACTAACTCCATGATGCTAAGGTACAATAATTAGGTAGGTACTTTCTGAACCTTTTAGTGGTACCTTCACTGCAATGCAAACCCTCGATGTACAGACTCAGTGAATTGCTGCTCTTATGTGTCTGGCTAATGAAAGTAGATACAGTATCAACATGCACTTAGCTACTTGCATATACTTAGGTCTCTAATATTTTGTGTATCGTACTGGATATGGATGTGTGTTGGTAATCATGCAATGAGTAAGGTACCTTTTGCAGAGTTTCGTTTGGGATTTGACACTGAGTAGCATGGCAGAGTAGAGAAGAGCATTTTACCGGACGTGGAGTCCACTACTCTCTCGTCTCAACCAAATACGAACCAACAAAATAAGAATCCTTTCTTTTACTCCATTATTGCAATGCATTGGGGAATGCCTAACCAACATTACCTTTCCTACCTCATTACAAAACCTTCCGACTTCTGACTGGCAGCTATAAACTATCTATTTGTACACATGGGCATACACAACTACAAGGGGAAGAAAGGTAAAACATTGCGGCTAAGCTGTATAAAAACAGCTTTCAAATTAAAGCTTTAAAAAAGGGTGCTTTAAAATTAGAAAAAGTACAAAATATTTATTTGTATATTACACCTCTACATAACAGATTCCTAACAAATTATATTAAACTTTAGATTTAAATTAGATTCGATAAGGGAATTATTGTTCATGTAATGAAGAACTATTAAGCAGACAAAATAAAAATGTGTATGTAAGAATATGCCGAATATCACATGCATTGAATCAACAAAAGACAACTTAACAGGCTTAGCACAACGAAATAAAATATAGTCCTTTAACATAATAACATAGACGAACAAGGAGTGGAAATGCCAACATTCTAACTTTCTACCATGCACAGGTACCCTATTATAGCAATGTTGTGTATCTAAGCAGAAAAAAACTACAGTTAACTGACTCGCACAACGCATACAATAGCTATCGCGTCATTAGTTTCGAAAATGAAAAGGCTCTCTTTCCATTCTTCTCTACTTCCTTTTCTAAGTCCGTTTAATCCATCATACTATCCGGGAATAAAGAACTAAAATGCTTTTCAAGGGTGTGTAATGCCACTACAACTATTTGTACAGTACTCTTATGAACTCATATGTAAAAATGCATCTATATAGAGACTTTTGAAAGAGACAGGGTAGGTAGTAGTAGATAGCGATGGAGAGCCATATGTCATGCAAACCTTCTTGAATGCTGTGAATACGCGTACTCCTATAGCTCATCAACATCAACCCTATCTCATTTTTTGTGCTTATAAAATATGCATACGCAATAATGTGTGAGCACAGGAAGTGCACACACCTTTTTTCAGAGTATCGTAGACTATACTAAGTTGACAAGACATGTGGTTGGGTGTTGGTGATCCCATGGTCTGGCTCATTGTCAGAATTGTGGCACCGGCTTTACACTACTGACATTACTCTTTTTTTATTACCTATTTACTCACTACAAGCCACAGAGTTCCAACATCTGAAAGACACAAGACGAGAACAAAGAGGAAGAAGCTGCTAAAAAGATATCACGATGCAAATGCTAAATGAACAAGTACCTAAAACCTTCCATTTACTTAACTCTTATTTTGTACAGTTGTTGTTAGCATTATTATTATGTCCGTTTCAAGTCGTTTGACTCAGCATTAGAAAGAAGAATATGCAGCAGGTGGTTCGTTAAATTTGAAAAATGTTTAGTAATCTGATGCAAAAATGTGTAAATTCATGGGAAAGTAATTCTCTGATAAAAATGCTACTTAATTATTGCACGGATCATGAACAATACGCAATTTTGAACTGCATCCTGAAAACAAAACGTTGAGATGGAAAAAGCTGATAGAATTATCTCAGAGTTGTATAAGCTATCTATAACTTACCTTAGAAGAATTAATGAATTATTTATGATGATGTGTTGTTGTCATTGAAAAATCCTGACGCACCTGTTGGGTTCACCTTTCCACGGTTAGAATTGTTTATTTCTGTCGAACTGATGAACTTGTGAACTTGTATAGCTAGAAAAATGACATTGGGAGTCAGGTTCGCATTATCGCATTTCTTAATAACTCAGATGCGTAAGTGTAATTGTTAGAACGCGTAATATTTGTCGAAAGACGGACAGGTAGGTAGACCAATTCCATACAGTTTAATAGTCTCGTCTGTTTCAAAAATCGTTTCTGCGTATTGCTCTTTTTAGAGCACATTTATTAGTAAACAGACTGAAGAATACAGGTTCCTGTTCATATTCCCGGTTTTAAGTTTAGTCATGAGTGGATTTCATAGTTGAAGTGATTTTCACACGGTCGGTACGCTAAGTTGCTTTTCATAATTGTAGTTCTGGGCTCTTTTGGGTCAGCTTCAGAAGTTTCAGTTCATGTTAGGGAGGTAACGATCCAATTTAAGAGGATTTGGAGATAGGAAGGAGACGCCGACGACGTGTAGGTACCTCGCTCTGTCTTTGTTGAAGGCTCTAAGGTAGAAAACTAGCTGCGGCAGGTCGAATGAGTATGAGTCATCGATGAAGATGCCCTGATCTGTCTCTTTTGTTTGACTGGCTCACTTGACTCCAACTTTAAAATGTTAAAGGTATCGGGCTGCAAGGTGGATAGTCAAACCCAAAAGCTACACTTGTTTGAAAGATGCCTGACTCATCCTAGCTCCAACTCCAGAAAATAAATTACTATCTAGCCTCACGGTAACAGATATAGCGATATAAATAGTACTTATAGATAAGTCCACTGTAACAAAATGCAGACAAAAGCAAATGTACAATTGTTTAGTTGGTACTTTGGTACACAGTTTTCTATTGAAATGTCAGGCTTCACCTTTTGAACCTTTTAATTTTCAACCACTAAATATGTCTATCCACTTTCCACTATAACAAATAGCTTCACTTGAACAGAGATAGTCAGTAAGCAAATAAAGGCTTGTCCATTTAAGATACTTAGAAAGAACACAGATTATTATTTTCTATGATAACCAGAGTCTTATATGTAAAACACTGAAATGTTATTTCACTATATTTTAACGTGTGAGGAAAAGACCTTTGCACTGAAGCACACTTAAATGTACCTATTTACTTAAATGAAATGTAATTCTATCTATACAAGATAACACTCTTCACAAAAGAAAGCTTTTTTCTTTGTCTCACTCTGATAAGGTACAATTATTTGATATGTACTGACTGTTTTCGTATTTATGTAACTTACACAATTGTATACAAAAACAGAATTGTTGTTAATGCTTGGGTATAGTATAACAACGGGCTCGTCTTATTGTATCCATACATTGACATGTATATGCATGTAAACAGGAGGATACTAAGATTTGTGTAAATAATAATGTTTTGTTATGTAATATTTCTACTTTCCTGTAAACCTTTGTACTTTGTGTGTTTATACAAGTTATATCGTAATATCTATAATATTTCCTATATGTAAAGATATATAGTAATTATATGGCATTAATATATATGATACATTGTTGATATGTGAGTTAAGGTACAGGTACTTTTTGATATGATTTATAGTAGCACAGTCGTAAATGTTGGATGTCACGATAAGACAAAAATTAAACCGAACTATTGAACGTCTTTCACGGACTAAGACAATGTGTAAGTGATTCACCGGCTTTTATTGAATTCGCAATCCGGATACATGTACATGTAGTAGAACTACTAAGGGAATCGGTACACATATTATGAGTACAGCATATGAAATGAGTATAGATGAGATGAGACAAGGCTGTGAAAGGTTTTTGGCACCAAGCACCACTTGATTAACAACCTCCATAGTCTAGTATAGTTCATTCTGCAATGGATTAGTAAACATTATGCAGAAAGTGTGTGGCGTATGTAAATAAGTATGTAAGTGTGTAGGCTTGACAGATTCAGGAGCAGCCTTGGCGATGACTTGTTGTTAGTGTGAATGTATGGAAAGAAGAAGCTAAGTGACAAAACACCACTTTTCCGGGGAATTTCCGATTTCTCATGAATTTAATTATACTGACGACTAAGTTGACTCAAATAGATTAACACACGACCCGCTGAATTATTAGCTTTTCATGTTTTGGCATTGGAACCAATTTGAATTTTATATGCTAATTATCTAAGAAAAGGTAGGTACGGTATATGCCCGGGACCAGAAAAGGAATATGTAGGTAAAACAGGTATTGCTAGTACATATAAATCACAAAAAAAGTTTTATTTCTTATTAGCATGTAAAATTGCCTCCTTTAATTTAATTTCAGGGATTTTAGTGTCTAAAGTCTGAAGACTCAAGATTTCCATAAGCAAATGGCTACCGAAACTTTAATTGTAGGCAGACTCCATAGCTAACAGTACGTCTTACAATTAAGACTGTTGCAACATCATTTGCTAATTCCCAAGACAGTGATCATGATAAATATTAGCAGTAGTGCATTAGCAAGAAACGACTGTTATTGTTACTAATATTGATAGTCAGACTCATAGTACATAGTCGATTTCATATTGTCTAATATTAATGAGCCGCAATTCAACAGGGCATGCCGTCTAGGAATAATCCGTCGGTGAATTAAGTAGCAGGAAGCCACAACAAAAGCCGTCCACAAGATCTCTTCCTCCGCAAAATCTCAGGGCACTTTCATCTTCATTATGTAATAAAAAGTTGCAACAAGGAGAATAATGGTGTGTAGTGTTCTGGTAGAATTCTGCAGGAAGGAGTAGTTGTCTGATTGTAAAATGCACATGTTATTATATTGTTGGTGTAGTGCATAGGTAAACGATATGCATAGTTCATTAAAAGAAGCGTAGAGAAAAGTATAGTCTGAAGTTGAGAGTTTGAGAGAGGAAGAGGAGCATGTACAGTGGAATGAGCGTGTCATTAAAAGAACTTACATCATTCTATGAATCGTTGGTTTTATTAGCACTGCTGACTTCTCTAGAGAAAACACGAAACGTTTTCGGATTTCGGCCTTCGGATTTATGAATGAACTGGCAGCCAGACCAAACCCGAGCAGGAGAGAGCACGTTATCCACGACATGAAATGCTGAGTGAAGTAAACTTGTTCTACAACTGAAAACTACCAACTAAACAAATCCACGGCTTTCCTCTCCTTGACAGAATTCCCCGAATCCATTGGAAAAGAGAGTGGGTTTTCTTGACATTACATTTCATTCTAATTGCCATTGTGAGTTTGGAAGCAATTCCCTAAAATCCTATATGCTTAACTTCTGTTCGAATTCAATGTATAGGAACTCTTATTGCCACTAAATTGAGACGAAAGTATTTGTTGCTACGTTTTACATGGTAAGATTAGCTCAGGATGATTCTCTGTACCACTAATGTAAATGTCAGCCTGATCTGATTGTGGGTTTTCGTAAGGAAACGATAAAGGAACGAACGAGTTCGCAGAACAACGGGACATTTGCCAAAAGGAAATGAATAGAGAGACTTGCACTTACCTACTTACTACTTCCATCATCTAATCTTCTTGCTATATGTACATACTACATGCAAAACACCGGGCAGGCATGTGGATCTGAGTAAAGAACGCATAGTACCATACCGAATCTACAGAGCCGACTTTAATATTCGTACTTACCACATCTCACTTTCAGCAAATCGTAGTTTGAGCTAAGCAAACTCTTTATTATATCTTTTGTGTATGTATGTCTGTGTGTTTTGGTGTGGGAGTTTTGGATCATACACACTTAAGTATGTAAAACTATCGGAGTTTACATTTGTACGAGGATAGCTAGAGATATGGTATTACCTTGTAGTCAAATATAGGGATAGCCTAAATGGAACAATGAGGTTTCAAGCCCTAAATCTTAAGATTTAGTTTATAATAACAAATTTTTCGAATTTCAACATAGATTTGACAAGTCCACATTTCATTGTGAAACTCGGTTAATGTTTTCCTTAAACTATTTTTACATTCCAGGCATTTCGGTAGATATTCGTTTAGTAAATTCCCATTCCACGAATACGATCACAAGTGTGAGACATTTTGCAAACTGTAACCATTTATAAATGATAAACAGTTAGGAGTAAGTGAGTAGAAATATTATGCCATTTTGGTGCATAACATTTCAGTTTTTGCATTGGTATAAAATTCCCCTGCTTCTGGCAACATGGACAATAATTTCAATGAGATACATAGCTATTATACAATTCTCAGAATGAACATAGTTTACGCTTACTACCCTACCCTGTACTCTGTACATAGTTTATGCTTTATCTATAAAGTGGAGAGTAGGTACATTTAAAACCGGGCACTTAAAGTAATGCGCAATGTAATAAGATGTTCATTCATTCATCACATTACCTATAAAGCCGAAATTACCAGAAGACTGTGCTGAAAGAAAGTAGATAAGGAGTGAGAATGCTTTTCCCCAGCTTCGTTTAACTTGGATCTTTCTTTGTCCACATTCCTTAAGAAGATTCTTGGACAGAAGGAAGAATATAAAGAATCAGAAGCATAAAGCGGAGGATATCATGATGTACGTGTATGTACGTATTCCGCTTTATGGATTTTGTTCAGAGAGCCAAACGGAGAATTCCTACGTAGTAGTACTACTATGCCTACTACTACTGGGAAGTTTTGTGCATTTACCGAAAAGAGTCAAGTGCCTATATTGATATACCTATAGCGGTGTTGTTAGTAATGTAATATTATGGCTTGTCATGTGAGGGAAACCCAAAACATAACTACTGCCTACGCAATTCTCTGTTAAAGAAAACGGCAATGCAGTGTAGTACAGATTACTAACACAAATACCTATAGAGATAGTATATAAGCGTGGCATGAATGCGAAAAGTTTACTCAGCGTGATCGTGCATAAGGCTATGTGTGGAAGGGAAAGTCCCGGAATGAAATCGATATTCGGGGGAAATACAGACGAGACAGACAGTGAACTCTAAAGGAGTAAAAGAATGGCAAGTAAATACGTTTCGGTGAGCACTACAGTGGAAATGAATGTAGTATACAGAGAGTCACATAGTTCTGTTCTCGATCGTCGTAGTATTTCTCGGATGTTTTTATAGTAAAAGTCATGTCATGGGTATTCCCCGCATTAATTCGGACAGGGATAGAGGAAAAGATCCCGAGTCGATTACATTCAGTCTCATGTGACTCAAGGCAGGAGTGAACATGTGATGTGATGTGGAAAGTCCGGAGAATGAATGAATAGAGCTTCATAAACGCGGAATTTCTATTTTTCTTATGAATCGCTTAATGTCAAATGCCACCCGGTTATCGCTCTCATAATTGACATGCGGACAATGGATAAATAAATCCAAACCGTCACTATTACTACAGTTCGTTTGAATGCCTACATTATAAAGTGAGTTTATGTACGAAGAAATAAGGTAAGCAGGATTATTACAAAAATGAATTTTTATTCTTTTTCACTTCGCGATTTTCAACATTAAATCATTTCGGTACACACACAACGGTCTATCACAGCGACTAAAAATCTAAGTGCATATTTCATTATCAGCTTCCTTCGTAATTAATCAATCAATCCGACTCGAATCATCAAAAAGGCAATAAATAACCATAATAACAATTTTTACCTTTAATCATATCATGCAGGAATATAGTATAGCTTATTGTTAACTAGTATGATACTAAGGTAAGCATTAATACAAGTAAATAGCTACATAGTACAGTATTATTAGGCCAAAACTAGCACTCCTCCTGACTTTCTCCGCTTTCACCGTTACATTTTCCCTCCGCACTTGCCTGTCCTTGATCTTAGACATATTATACTTATACATATATACTTTACTTTATATTAACCTTCACAGCAATAGAGTAGTGGTCTTTCTCAGGTGCACAATATTTGTTAATTAGTTAGTTTCATCACCTTATAATGACCATAATATTTTGCAGGAAGGATAGCTTACCAGATAGCATACTAGAGATGTGTTCGGTCAAAATCCAAACAAATGACTATACTATATCCTACAGGACGAGCATCCTTGTTTGAAATAATTTCATACGTTACATTTTGAATAATTATAGTTGGCCACAAATTCGAGAGCGTCCAACTCGAATAGCTACCTGGCTATATACGTCACTGTAATTTAATGATTAATTTTAGCATTGCATTCAATCAATCGACTCTGATACATATCAAGAGATAAGTAAGTAATGGAGGAAAATGAATCATTTGCACTAGGATTTGATAATCGATTGAAACTCATGTTATACTTACATACACCAACTAATGAACACACGATAATTACCAGAGCAGGAAATAATCATTTTCAAAAAAGTAATTAGTAGCATCTGTGATTTACAATAATTAGCGTATTGTTATTCGACATGTGATAGAGATTTGTATTCCTTTTCAACTGAAACCTTCAATTTGGATCTATAATAATTTACGAAAGATTCTGTCTTGTCATTTTAGCTTTCCACTTATAATCATAATAGTAATTTGCAGTACAATTTATCAGTAATCATAAATACGAATCACTATTTTAACTTTAACAATTAGGATATTGAAGTAATAAACTCGAATATTTAGTACAGTCACATTACAAATTACAATCATTACTTAGGAGTTAGATTAGAATATTTTGCAAAGTAATTTGATGCAGTCTGCAAAGTGCAAATGCATTCTGTATTTATCAACCCTAATTAAAATTTTCTAAGCACATGGTCATCTACGGTCACTGAACCATTTCCCGTCTTGGACATAATTTATAATCAATTTAATGTACTGACTGGCCATCACCAAGTAAAGGAAGGCCTACAGAGATATTACACGTTTTTCATTCTCGTTTGTATGCATTGTAATAATAAATATATATTTATAATATTATTATAAGATACTTAGGTAATTTTCTTTTCTTTAGTTACCGTTAGTTAGTATAGATAGATTTACGTAAAGGTAGATTAAATAACGTAACGTATGCAGCACAATGGTTTCAAATTTTTCTCTCCTCTACTTACTTACGTTATGTTAGTATCCGTCATGTCGTTTATCTACCACTTCGTTCGTACACGGCAACATGACAATCCACCCACCCACGCCATACAATCCACCTAACCTTATCTATAGTTAGAGATAAGTATTTTAGAAACAACCACTGCACTACAGTTTATTTTTGTCTTAAAACTAATCATTAGTCGTACCGTACCGTGCTGTACCGTTTTTCTCACTCCAACTCACCTCATCTACTTTGACCTTTAGAATTATGACCTATTTACGCTTTCTACAAGAAATTCGCGATGTATTTGTATATTTTATCATTTAGTAGCATTTAGTCGACATTTTCCAAAGAGACGTCTTTTGACCAGACCACGCCAGTTTTGCATAGATTTTATTTACGTATGTAATAGAATACATTATCATAATTAAGTTCTAAGTACCTTAGGTACGATACACGCATGTAATAAACTTACAGTTTTTTATTTCGCTTTAGCTGTAGTGCTTTCCTCCAAAAAGCAATAGTTAATTAGGTACTCCACATAAACAACAAATAAATATCTCTCCTATACTGAGCGCGTAGGAGTTCAAGCACATTTAGATATTCAATTTTTAAATTATGCCGAATATATAAAATTCAATTCAATTTAGAAAAAATCTATTGAATATTTCTTTGGAAAATCTACTTGAGAGTAACTGCGCAAAAATTCTTCTTAACTTTTAATTACAAGCAAATATCAATTCAACTGTGACTATAAAATCTACGATATACAGAATGCTGTAGTGTAGTGTAACCTCGCTATATGCTACTACTTACTCTTATAAAAGAATAGGTAGTAGCAGTAACGTGGTTTAGACAGCAAAATGACATTTTCCATACCGCAAACGTGTATATTTAAGTAGATACTGCTAAAATGCATTTTTAGAGATATAAATAAAACCAACTGACTGCTGAACTTGGACTGGAGTAAACATTCTCTCTCGGAAAACAATGTCGTTTCTTGAAGCTATCTGTATTGATATACTTACATATTATACTTATGTAATTACTGTTAGATTTCATTTTAAGTTACGTCTAGCTAGCCAAGCTAACTAATAGCTTATTTTTTACGCTCATTATATAGCACACCACAACAGTAAAATACAATACAATACAAAACCAACAACCATTCAGGTATAGGTAATATTCAATGACTTTTGACTCTTGCATCAATGTACAGTACAGTACAGTTTATCAGCATCGTACACAGGAAGGTACAACACCTACTTTAACTAACTACACTTAGTTTTAATTTATGTATATTATATAGAGTACGATACATACGAGTACGCTTTCTACTGACGTAAACGTACTATCTACACGAAAAGGTAAACCGACAGTCGCCTTTTAACAGGTAAATTACATTGGTGAGTTGTTAATTTACACCTCATCTCATTGGCCACACATATTTTATAAAGTAAAACATAAACATACAATAATCATTAGTAATAAACAATAATAATTGCAGAAACACAATAATAATATGGATAGTGGATGAATATAATATTATGTATAATATGCATCATCTTAATTAACATTTACATAAAGGTAATACATTATAGTAGGTAAGCAAGATGAGGTACACATTACAATATAATAATAATAACTGGAAGATGAAATGAATAACATAAACATTGTAATTGATGCAAAGTATCAATCTTAAAGAAATAAGTAAACGCGACAAACGAAGGAATTCGCATACAATGGCATACATAACATTTTTATACTCAAGACTTCAAATTCAAAATTCAATCCAATCAATTCAATCCACAACAAAAAAGAATAGTACAACGGACACAATACAAATTCAATACAAGACATTACAAGTATTCATTAACCAACAATAAGTCAAGACAGAAATCATAATCTGTACTGTAATAAAAATTGCAACGTACCCTGGACATATTTTAATTTGCTAAATAAAAGTTGCATACTTACGCTAGCTAACTAACAATAAGCTTTAACACATTCTAGCTACAAACAGTACAGACTACAGAACAAAATACTCAAAGTAGTATTAATTATAATCCAAATATACCTATACTACATTATGTAAACAAACAGCAATAATGTAATGTGTAGAGAATATTTATGTGTGTCTACCTGTGTGTGAATGTAAGTGTAATGTTCTGTCTTGTTCGCTATACTAATAAATAATCCAAATACAGAGACTTTCCTACAAACAACTAAACTTACTTTTTGCTGCTACTGCCAAACAAGTACAAGTATGTAATTACAGTATAGCTACTAAATTTTAATAATAAATAATAACAGCAGTAAATAGAAATTGTTTTCTTTTGTATCTCTGACTTGAACAAAAGGCCTGACTTCATCTGTTTGCAAAATTCTCATATTGTATTTACTATTAGTATTGTATTTTGATCAATTTGTAATTGCAATGTCTACAAATATATCATTCGCATCACTTTTTATATTTAGTAACGGCATTCATCAAGTCACACAAAACGTAACCGTCATTCCTTCCTTTTTTGCATTATACGTACGATATGACATTTATACCTTTTTGGATCCTAAAGACTACCCACACGGGACAAGACACTGCATTTGCCATCATATAAAAAAGACTATTCGATTTCTTTATACTCTGCAGTGGCACTACTGATGACACCAGAGAAAATACTGACTCTCAGCAATGACAATGAGATATCTCAGAAAACACCAGACCAGACCATACAATACAACAACACCTACGTCTACCCTACATACCACATCATTATCATTCAAATTTCAGTACTGTTTTTTTGTTTGTTTATCGCAATAATTCATATTCATATGTATGTACCGCAATAATATGATACAGTCTACAACATCTATAATATTGTAATCTACTTAATCTTTCTCTGTCAAATTACTTTCTTAATATTTAGTATCTTTTTATTCTACTTACACAATCCTATTACGTTGTTGAATCAATCAAGTCCTTTGACAGTTTGGTAATGTAATAATAAAATTACTCAAATCAATGACGATGTTAATATAGATTAAATAGTAATTACTCAAATATAGGAAAGATACGGGTAGGTGATCAGTTATTATCCTAACAATTTTAGCAACTTATTTTTGTTTTGTATTGGCAAACACTGAGTTTGTAAGTTAGTAGTACAGTACATTTAGGTTTAGTAAGTCTAGTATGATAATACAATACAGTAATTTTGCACTTGTGGAAGAAAATTTCCAGAGGTACACTTTAATAATAAGTATATCTTAGTCTAGTGAACTCGTGAGTGAACAGTGTTGGGTGTGTTATGTTCTGTCTTGATGTGTAGTGTCAGTGTATGTATGTATAGCATGATGTGTTTGTGAACATTTGTCATACCTATTTTTCACGAGACGGGTATTTCAATTCTACATGGCAGTATGTACTCAATTAATAAGTTAACGTAATCATTCATCCCCAACATACTTACATGTGCAGATACATAACCCATTAATGACTCACCAATAAATTAATTTAGACCATTCGAGATAATTTAAATTAAATTATACAGAAAAATAACTTGTTCCTTTTTACACGAGCAGTATACTTGACATGAATCAATTCATCGAATGTCCCCTACATTTCTGTTTTAACTTGAGAACGTAGAAAGTGCCTAATTCTTTGACTTTTCTTTTTCCCTACACGAAATCTTTGCAATTTCTCTCCCAAAATTTTGATTGATAAATTATCTCTATCAAAATCAAATCAGTCAAATATAAATACATTTTTAAAAAACAAGACTGAAAACGATTGCTATATATTATCATTTTATGTAAATACGACATAAATTGACATTAATTCATGTTCATATAATACATAATATTATTAATCCTAATTCGTACAGTAAGTTCTACAGTTGAGAATTTTTAGTTTTTAATGCATTCAGATAATAATACAACCAAAAAATAATACTATCGTATTTTAACAATCTAAAAACTGAGAAGAAGAAAAAGTATGTCAACTGTTGTCCTTTTCGTTGAGCTTTGCTTTCACCATACAGTACACACCCTTTAACAACTGTACCTACGACGTATTTTTTTATCTCTGTACTTATTGTTAGTTAGGTAAAGTAATATTATGCAGTTGGGTTGGATAAGTCTATATTTTCTATTTTCTGTATGTGACAAATATGTACATACTTTACCGTTTAAATTGCAAGAGTATAATGTGCACTTTGCAGTTCCAGTTCCATCAACTGACAAATCTTTTATTAAACCTACCTATATACATTAGAGGTATTATTAGTTTCCTTATTTTAATAGCTTATAATATTGCTAGCTGTACATATATAAATAGGCAATTAATTAGTTTGGTATGTCCTTTTCTATTCATTTTCAAGTCAGACAAATGCATGTGAACAGACACCGATTTAGTTGCGATTTCACGCTTACCGCAAAACACTGGAATATCTAATACATAAGTTAAATAATATATTAATAGGTAAATAATTAACGTTACTTTGTAACTCAAAAGTTAAATGTAATGTAAACTAAGTAGGCAAATAATAAAGACTGAAATTGAAGCAAAATGCACTAATAAATTAATAAATTAATTATTAGCAATAGTAATAAGTAAGTGGGAAACAAATCTTTAACTACATACTTGACTTCAACTCATATACATCTGATAAGTACTTTTCTTCGGTAATAAATAACATCAACAGACATTAGCATCAAAAACAATAACCTGTCCACTTTTTAATTATAAACAAACGTAAGTAATATTAAATTGATCTGAATGAATTGAACTCAACTGTTAATAAATATCTCAATCAAACGGATTTTCTGAGCGAATAGTAAATAAGAAACTCGTCCTTTTTACATAAAAATTACCTATAATTCTGTCTGCATGATTACTGGATCTAGCACGGCTTACGGAAACTGGCACCTATTACTGAAAATGTAAATCTAACTGGTCTCGTGCGATGAAAAGTAATTTATTAACATACTCCTCTACTCAATTGCAATATCTGTAATAGCTTTAATTATCAACCTCCAGAAAAACAAACTTTAAGTATTCCTTTCCATTCAATCAGTCATACATTCCTGTTACATTCAAACCCAATCTCATTACCTGAAATGACTAAATCGTCAAATATTGAAAACGAATTCTTTTCAAAATCTAACAACAAATAAAGTAGGATACAAATAGTAGAATGGGCATATCCCCCTAATCTGAACTCATGAATTTTATTCCTACCCACTAAATTATCAGAGCTAGGTCGTACACTACATCAGTAATAATGAAGTACAGTTGTTGGTACGCCTATATGCATTTTTAAAAACCAAACGAAAACAAAATATTAGATTGCTATCAGTAGTAAGGGATAATAAATGTTAATTGTAATAATTTGCATCCTGTTGCAATAGCTTCTTTGTTTCTTTCAACAATTAGGTACTTAAAACTATTAAGTGACTGCCATCCCTAGCCCTTCCTTTATATTGAGCCACACAGAGATATAATTTAATTCAATACATATTAATATCTAAAACTTTAACTAGAAAATTTATCTTTTAGGTAATTGTAACAAAGATAAGTAAGGTAAGTTTCAAGTTTGTGTAATGTATCTGCATATCATATCAAGGGTATTCTCAACACTTTCATAATAAAGTAAAGCATCCGACCAATCCGACGATGTCCTCAACTCTATTATAATTGGTGTCATAATATGTGTGTATAGTATATACAATTGTTATATGGTTATCTATTTGTGTACTGTGTGTACGTATTAATATGTTAGTTTTCTAAAGCTATTTCATTTACATGGCTTTCATAACACTTCCCTTTATTTCGAAAGGAAATTAAAGTGTAATTTAATTATTATTATTATTACGATGAAGGCAATTATCATATTATTACGCTTACGCTGCTCTACTCTTGGTAAAATGTAGAGGCATAATAATTGTGTTGTTATTTTTGCTAGCTAATATTTTTATTTCGTGGTTTCCTTTGGGTTTGTATTAGCAGAACGAAAAAACCGAAATACAGTACTTAATAAGATTACATAGTACAATGCATATTATAATACAACATACTTGAGTTATTTGCGATATCTGGCCAAGGAAGATCCGTCAGTTAAATATCTATTTGATCAGGCAATACAGAACAGAATACCGAATAGAATGTACCTGCTGACTTTGATCCACAGAGAAACATTAAAACTAATTTGCGCTCGTTATCAGTTATCACATCATAACAATGAGACAACATTGGTAATAAAATTTTGTATATTTATCTCCAGGCTCCAGACTAACAATTAGTGACGTGCTAGCTGTTTATTATAGTTTAATAGCTATAATTGCTACAATCAATTTAAATCATTTAACAACGAATTATATTGATGGCCGCTCTTAGGTACTTAAACATTAGTATCGACATTATGAAAGAAGAAATATAATTCTTCTCCGTTCCTTACTGTAATTAATGTCGCATTCCGTTCTCTCACGGACTTCAAACTAAAAAGAAATAGGGGAAAACAAAAAATAGAAACCGACCACATTTTGTGGTATTGTGTTAAACAATTCACTTGAGATTGGATGAGACCACAAAGTCAACACAAAAAATATTAGACCATTAGTAGTACATTTATAATAAGTATTAACTACTAATTTACAGTGGCTGTGTTGTGTCTTGGAATCCTGTTTTACGTACTTAATAATGTTATTAATTAGCATCTGATTTATTCTTTTAAGGCTGTTACCCTTCAATAGCGTAGGTGTACTATACCAAGGTATGTCATATTTACTATTTTTACATTAGGTAACTAATTAGGGTTTAAGGATAATTTTCAGTTCTTTTTATCTGGTTTAATTGCTAGCATAGTGTAAGAGAACACTCTCCTTTAAATTGCGACGCTTTCGATTTCAATGTAATAGGATACAATAGTAATGTGATTTGTTTTCAGATTTTTATCTTTGATTGGGTTGAATACGTTAAAACTATATGACACTTTTTGGTACATAATAATTTTTCGGAGGGTGGCAGTAGCATCAACACTGAATTGACCTTTCAATCTGAACGTCAGTGTTTTCAAATTCTTTCTATCCTCTCTTCCATATTACTCTATCTAGACTATATTTGTAAACGTAATAAAGACGAGCTGATTTTTATTTGCTTAAAGTAAAAATTAATCAATTATGTTTGTAGACACTCTACCTACATTATAATATTGTTAGTATTATCTCTAATTTCTGATTTAGCGGCAATTTCAGCCAGAATACTTTGGAATCTATTCAACTTCTACATGCGTCGGAAATATAAAATGATGTTCTGGGAGTATTGTAAAGCTATTAACATTAAATTTTCGCAAGTAGAGTAGATTAGAAAGATCTTCTTCCATTTATATTATAAATCTGTCGTTAGATATCATTTGAACTTAATTTTACTTAAGTTTTTCTACTTTACTAGATTTGTCTTCGAATTTCCAAATCCAACTGGAATTTAGTGACACGATAATCGACGCGACAATACCGGATTCATGAGATTTTCGACAACCAACATTTTGATCACCTGTTAAGTCCACAGCGATAGCTATAGCTAGAACTTTTCAATTTTTGTTTTCGAGTGGACTTTAGTCACTGACCAATTTTCAACTTGCAATTTCTTGTGTCAACATAATCTACGACTTCACTTCCGGTCGGTTTCATACTTTTCCGTTTAGCTTGAGTGGATATTATGATACGTACGTGTTATAGTAGTATATAGATAGATAGTAGTTGTAGAGTAATTTCTACTTAGGAGATCTTGTACCGCGGTGTGATGGGCGTCCACCACCATTTCCTCCATCTTGAGACGAGTGATCAGAGGACATGCGGCTACGGAAGTTACGTCGAAAGCCTCTGTCTCGGTTGTCACGATCGCGATCCCGGTCATTACGATCACCTCCACCGATGTTGTTACCTCGTTGTGTTTCTACATCACCAAAAACAAAATCCATTATAAACACATCGTCACCCCGCATCTAATCACAACTGTATTAACAAATTAATAATTACTCGATTGTGTGCGTGACTCTTTGGTATCTTTAACAGGTTTCTTCTTTTCCTCGTGCGAACCAGTTGTCGAACCAGGACCCTGGGTGGCTGGTGCCGTGTGATTAACATGAGTTGATTGAACAGAATTTTGAGTGTTTGAAGGTTTCTCCTTGCCACTTTGAGCCACCTGGGCATAGCTCAATCGTACAGGTCCTTCACGTTCTTCATTTGAGCAATGGTTTTCGTGTACCTTTTTCTCATCCCCGTGACCTCCGTCCCTCTTTTCTCTTTCATTATCTTCAGTACGGTTCACCTGATAGAATAGTAACATAATTAGTAGCTAAGAATTTTCTCCATTTATAAACACTCCTATGACTCTTAAGTAATCGGTACACTGATAGTTACCTCTCTTGGTGAATGATCAGTCGACCCAGAAAATGGTTTGGTGGTTGGCACAGTTTTGACGAAACCGGGAGTGGGGAAAGCGTCTTTGTCACTGGTATTCAAACTACTGGGGCCATGAGGTCCAGTACCACCACTTGCACTAGCACGGTGATTATTGTCCACTTGTTGTGTTTTGGCAACGTAAGTGTTAGCACCACGTCCCATGCTAGGGTTAGCATTGTGGGGATATGGATTGTGGGGATTGCCGGAGCCGGACGGGGCACTGAAAGCTGGCTTGGCAGGGGAAGACACAGGGGACGTCAAATTGCGAGACGACGATAAAGAATAAGGCACCTCCGATCCCACTGCCGTTGACGAATTGGCCGGAGTCTGAAACGCAGGCACTGTCCGTTTGTTTGCAGTTGGAGATTTAGCTGACTGAGGAATTGACTTGCGGTAGCCGCCACCGCCGCCACTACCACTCGTCCCACCACCACTACCACCTCCACCACTTCCGCCTCCTCCTCCACTGTGAATTTGATGGAGATGCACTGGCGCACTTACACCTTTACCAACGATACCTGCCGGTCCATTGGGCTGGTCCCCGTTCAGAAGAGCCTCGTCGGTTCTGGTAGACTTGTCCGCAGTCTCCTTCCCCTTGCTCCCACTGACAACGCTATTCCTACTTAAGCAAACACATCTCATTAACATCGCTCTTTTAGATACACTTTTGCATCATTGTATCATTTGCAATCTAAGAAAAGAGTATTGATTAATAAAATGGCCATCCTTACTTTGAGTGAGGTAAGCGAATATCGTGGCTATCATCGGCACTGCCGACTCCAACCTCTCGAAACTCCTTTTTGTTCCCAGGAGCAGAGGAGTGACTAGAAGGTTGCTCAACATCTCTCATCTCCTTTCTCATCACCAGTTCTACTTCTTTGGTCGGGGAAGCGGCAGAGACCACATGAGTACCAGCTTCCGTTTGATCCGCTGCACTGACAATGATCTCGGCTGGCACGGTAATTATTGGCCCTCCGTCCTCTTTCTCCAGTCCTCCTCCAGAACCAGAGCTAACTTTATTTTTTACCCCCTTCACGACATCTGACAACCTGAAAAAAACATATCACGGAAGTTGGTTACTTTCTTACAACATTCGGTTCAGTTCTATCGCACTTCCTTGTTTATAAAATAAAATGAATAGAGATAGAAAATACAACAAGTACATCAAGCTACGGGGCCAACATCATTAAATCTACGGATCAAGGTTAAGACGATTTGACTGTAAGTGTCAAGAAGGTCGTTCTAAGGTTACAACAGATAAACCAAGAGTAGTAATTTCTCAACACTTGTTACTATAAGTCTCTTTAGACACTATCCGTCACCATTGATAAGGATGAAGATGCAACACAGAGACTGACTGAAAATTATAACTAAAAACAAGTATATTTTTAGTAGATAAAGATACTTGTAGGATGTCATTGGATAATACTACTAAAAATTAAATACTTTGAAGGATTAAGTAACGTTTGGTAATAAATTCGAAAAAGTTCTGCTTACCTTCCTTCGTACGGAGAGTCTCCATTTTTGTAGGAGGATATGCCTGAGCCTGGAAGCGGAGGAAAAGCAGCACCCTCCAAATCGAAGTTAATTCTTCCGGGATGATGATTTCCACTGAGGATATTGACTGGTGGAGCAATTTGGGGTGATATTGGAGCAGCAAGTACTCTATTGGACGGAATGCTGCGGCTAGGTGCAACAACCGACACAGCACTATTTTCATAGTTCCCCTCTTCATCTCGACGTGGTTGTCCTTTCCGGTCGGGTCGACTTAGACTAGGTCTAGGTCTGCAATTTAGAATACATTGCTTTAAATCAGGATAACAAGACTAATAACGTAACCCACAATTTCTTACCAGAAACTAGATTTTACGTCAAACATATCCACTATGACTATATACATTTTAAATCAAATCAGAGGTAAGACTCGTAAGAGCAAGAGAAAGCAGTTCTCCTTTCAACTGATATCAAATTAGTTGACTATCTCCTGGCTTATTTCCCCCCAGGGAATCCAAACCAGGTTCAGTAAGATGAAAAAGGCAAACGGAACACAAATAGATGGACTGACTTGAACTGCAATTGCTCGTTTCTGTCTTCACCTCACGACCTCACCTCTACATTCTTTTCTCACTTGGCATAAAAGAAACCAGATCCTACACTATTTACTGTAACCTATTTTCTATCCGCGTCCTACCATGTTCCGTACACTACTTTATATTTCAATCGAGCAATCTTTCCTTCCTATAACCTTTAACTGCCGCTCAACACTGGTGAAATTACAAGTTATCACTCGTTAAATCACAGTTACGCAGAAATAAACGGCGGGTGAGATGTACCTGGGATCTCCACGGAAAGGCGGACGAACTGGGTTGGCGTGGTGAAACGAATCTGGTACATTGTGAGGTACTGGAGGTTGCGAGGGAATCGGAGTCATGAAGTGCCGTCCGTTTTGGCTGATTGCCGCTGCGGTTCCACTCACTGGTACGACAGGATGACCATGGTGATTATTTGGAGCATGAGATACAAGAGGAGGCAGAGGAGATGGGGCCATTCCCAACAATGGAGGTGGAGCACCATTTTTCCGAGGTTGATTGTTATATTGGTGAGGCGGACCGCCGCCACCTCCACTATTGGGCTGTGTGTCACTAGCATTACTAACCGTCCGCCGGGGACCGCGTCCAGGCTGTTGACCACTATAACACAAACGAAAAATTGTTGAACCACTGTTTCACAATGATGTACTATCTCAAGAATATTCACCAATTAAAAGATTCAGATTCAGACTTCGTGGTGCGTTGTCTTGGGGCCATCTGAGCAGATTTCGGGTAATTCGGACTCGGCTGCGGTTGAGGCGGTAATCCGTTTAGTGAGTACATTTGACCCATTGGCGTCGAATTTATATCATAGAAGCTTGCTGTCCAGCCTGGCATTGTAGCTTGATAGCCAGGATAGCTAGGAGGAAGCGTGAACACGGATGGCACCTAATTAGGACATTAAAAAACAAAAATTAGCATTGCAAATACAAAACTTTAAACTAAACAATAAATTTTAATTGTTATTGAACAATGGAAAACAACGTAAAAAAATGTTAGAGTAGGCAATACCTGTTGGCCAGGTTGAAACATAGGATTCGCCGCTACGGCTGCTGCTGTTTGTCCCGTTTGACTTACGGGAACAAACGGTGTATTGATAAACGGAGGTATAACGGGCTGCTGCGGCTGAGGAAAGCCGTTTTTAAGTGTGGGAACTCCTACACCTTGTGCTAGGAGCGTCGTGGGCTTAGACTTGATCCTTGCCATGATTGGTTGTCCCTAATAATTAGATATACACAAAAGTTACAAAAGGTCCATTTTTCCATGGCAGTTATCAGTTTTATAGTATCAGGTAATGCACTTACTCTGAATTCCTTGACATCTTCTCTGAGGTACCGGTATGCACGTTGCGCATCTTCATCTGACTCAAAACTGACGTACCAAGAATCGTTGAAGGCAAATTCACAGCCATTACACTTGGGACAGTTTTCGCTGTCAAACAGGGCCTGCAAAAACGAAAATATATTGCATAAAACATTGTAATGAATTACTGCAGTGTCGTTTGCTACTTTAAAAAGCCAGGGTAGAACTAATTCTAATTAAGTAAATGAGCAATCAATAGTCAAGTGAGGACTTGAGAAGGAAGAGGATATAGGAATAAGTGACTAGTCGTAGTGAGCCAGTAATAATATTATTAGTTTGGTTAATGTGTAAGCTTTACTTTTATTTCTTCGACAGGGGTCGAATTAGGGATTCCCCGAAGAATGACCACAGTCCGATTTGCCATTGGCCGTACTCTCTTTCCATCTGGATGAACCTGCACATTTTTTGAATCTGAAAAGAAAACCAAACAAAAACATTACTCAAACGTAACTACTAAATATTGTTTTTTTTTTAAATGATAGTGGTATTAACCTCTCAAAACATCTGTGATTAGGTCGAGATCACCAGTGAGTTTCTTGATCATGTTAAAATTCGCCAATGTAGAAATGTACACATAATGGTCACTGTCCATTTGTGACACTAGGAACTTATCGTTGGCTAAATTCTCCCTGAGATGCAGAAAAACAATTCATTATATAAGTTGTAATTTTCCAGCAAATAAAGTTTTTTAGCTAAGTGAGACTAGACTTACGGAGAAAAGTAGTACTCCAACTGGGAAAGAAGCATTCGTCTTAGGTCTTCCATGGGCAAATCACTATTATAAACAATAGGATTGTGCCCATGGTCATTGTAACTACGTCTACCCGCAGCTTCGACCTGATCTGCCTCAGCAACATCGTTATTCAAAGCCATCTGGTCTCTAGACATGATTGCCCCATCTCTCAATCCATTCAATGACCTATTATTACACATAAAAATCAATTACTGTCTAGAGTCATAAATATATTTATATATCCCGTATTGACATATTCACACTTTACCAATTAAATACTATTAGTAATTAGGATATTAAGTTAGAAAGGTTTCGTATGGACATTCTGCAACTAATGTTTACAACCAAATAACCATTTTTTGAACATAATCAACATCGCTATAGGTATACCAGCGAACTATGAAGCCCTCGTAGACAAAATCATGTGACGTAGAGCTTCAAGAACAACGCATCGACACCCAAGTACAAATGACATTTTGTTAAATGGAAACGATTCTTTATGAACTAATGCCCTTTTCCTTAGCCTGGGTAAGCATAGTAAGTAAAAGCAAAATATGTTTTTGATTTTTGTTTGTCATTGAATATTTTCAAGCTGCAATCTATAAAAAATACTAGAAGCAATTATTATTGTTATTGATTTATTCAATAGACCAATGCTCATAAGAATGTAAAAAGTCAGTAAATATCAAAATGTTCATAACTCAATTTGTGGCTAAAAATGCAAAAGAGTAATCTTTCCTATTTAGCTAATTGCTAAATTTAATTCATCGTTTTGAACAAGTCATATTAAAAAAAAACTTTTTCAATGATTGCGTTGTTAGTATATTGAATATTTTTATAAATAATTATTATTTATAAAAATATATTAAATGGGTCTTGCTCCCTCAAAATATGTTCAATTTTTATTAGACTGTCTTAACAAGCAAAATCAAATTACTACAACAATAATCCATGAACTATGAACTAGTAGAACTTTTCGTTTAATTCTAATTGGCAACTAAAAGTGGTAATGTATCAGTTAAATAACCTACTCTCCACAAGTCATTTATTTCCCTTACTTTAATTTTACGTAAATTCCCAAGCTGTAAAACATAGCGCAATTAGTTTAGTCATTTTATGTTTTTGTTCTCACCTAGTATCGGAAATTGATGTTCCAGTGGCAATGTTGCCTGGTAGAGTGGGGGCCATTGAAGGCATGGTGCCCTCCACGCTTCCTGCAACCGAATTACTAGTGTCCCCATTCATGAAAACACGTCCAGGTGCTGCAAATACATCATTTAAAACAAAACAATTAAAATCTCATTAATTATGAAGCATTGTCAACCAATAATTTTCAAATTAGATAAATACACACTACGATGATTACCATCCATCCATATTCCACATCTTATTAACTATGACGCAAATAATATTATATACTTCAGTGTTCTATGAGTAAATGTGACTAATCACTAATTACTTACATATAGCTATTATTACTGTCATGTCAAACAATTACTCAATTGAACTCCTTATAGCCATTTAGCTTGTTTATAAAAGCATACTAATGGAATGATTGTATTGCTCTGTATTTAGCAATGAAAGTAACGACAGAATAACAGTAATTAGCCATACCCTTCGTAACTATTGAATGAAATCAGCTTTCGTTCGACACCTGTTTTATATCCTAAAGTTTCACCAATGCTTCAATTGATTGCATATTTTAATGTTATTTAAATAAATACACATGAACTTTTGCACCTCCCAACGGAAATTATAAGCCAAGCAGTTTAGCAATGAACCCTAGTAAGAATAGTACTGTCTCTTCCTTGCCCTTGACAAAAACGCATTTGATCATTGCGAGAAATTGAGGTGTCACGGTCTGTTTTATAGTGCGTGAAAACGCGCTCTAAAGAGATAGAAAGAGCGAAGTCATGTTTATCTGTCGCAGAAATAATTGTAGATTTAAAATCTTTTGCTTTCTAAACCAGCTGCAGCTTAGCTTGCATTACGCATACAATTACTATGTACAATACACCATACCAAACAGTATGAATTGAGAACAATAATAATTTAGGAAGGTAAGTATAAATATTTACAAACTAGTATTATAAATATATTTAAAATGTTAAGTTTTAAAAGTTAAAGCTACAAAACTATTAACTAACTACAACAAAACTAAACTACTATTATAACAAAGCAACGAAACTCAAAAACAAAATTATAATAAAACTAACACTGCATATTCTGAAGAGTTTGGTACACATTTTGAGCTGATCCTGGGGATCTGAAGTGGACGAATATTCGATTATAGTCCTGCCGAGCTTGATTTATGTCTTGTGGTGGTACTGATGATCGTCCATAAAATCTCTGTACATTGTTATGATTGTTGCTGTAGCGGATTCGATTTCCAGCACTATTGTACGATCCGTTGTCGAAATGATCTCTCTGAGGAGGTTGAAAAGGTGGGGATGGAGGGTAGTAATATCCTCCAGCATTTTCATCGTTAAAAAACATTATTCAAAATTCCATAAAATGAGCAACTGCAGGAAAGAAATTTCAGTAAGTGCAAAGTATAACGGCAACGGAAACAGCAACAGCAACAGTATAAGTAAAATATATCAGTCTTGGAAGGTACGATAAGCAACAAAACGCCAACTGTAGTAAGGCACCGTACAGTATCTACATGTTTAACAGATCTCCAGATTTGATAAACCGGAGAGAAAGAGTAATAGGATTCTGTAGATGGGCAAATAAGGTCATTAATGTATTTTGCTTATACATACAGGCAGCAGGCAGGCAGGCTTCATTCTACTCCGCTGAATCTCCTGTGCAAAATAAATTACATAATACAAATAGAAGGCAGTCCTCATTAACGCTTATGTTTCAATACCTTAGGGTCCTTACTGTGTATGTGCTTCAAAATGAGCCATCATACAACTCCCTACGAATGGGAAAAATCGAGCTATTCATCGAACGGAGTCACCGAGTATAGGGATAACAAATATCACTATTTATTAATTCATGTACTATTTATTCATCATTTATGTCAATGCCACTCATCCCCTTACACAAAAACACGCAAAATGAATTACTAACAATTTATTTATTTATTATCAACCGTGCTTTAGCGTAAGATGATGAGATTAATTAGTAGCACTGACATTAGTCTTCAAATAAATTACCCACAAGCCCAAACGTACTAATGTCAATGTCACTCTTCAAATTATCAGTCTCTTATTGCTGTACTGAGTGAATAGCGAAGTATAATAATAATATTACCTCTGATGGTGGTCTTATACATCTGATGGGGGTCTTATTTGGTGTAGTCTTGAAAGTGATTTCATGCCAATAACGACCACATGCCAATAAAAGACAATACACCAAAAGTCGACACCACTTCAATAAACAACAATACACCAAAAAACGACAAAATGTCAACGAACAACAATACTAAAGATACAATTTACAAAACAGAAGAATGCTTGCTTGTGGTCTGTTTTGTTTTGTCTTTAGTCTTTGGTAGTAGGTTAGGTACTTTGTAGGTTCCGCGCAAGGTAAGGAGTTGAGAAAAGGTGACTTTCCTTTGCCAATGGAAGGCTGAGCGCTAACCACCAAATACCATTCCCATTCTGCTGATTTCGGACGAAAGCGTCACAATGAGTTCTATTCTATTTCTATGAATAAATATTATGGGTTAAATGAATTTACTATTTATAATAAATAAACAGAGTAAACGGTATCAATTTCGAATTTAAAGTAAAAGATAGCTAATAAATAAAGCTTTGTAATTTGCATAGTACAATATCACTTAGTGTCAATCTTCTTGAAAGGCTTAAGACATTATTAAAAGTATATTCATTATATACAAAATTTTCAAGAATGACATTAATTTGATGATCCAGTCACGAAAAATTTGCCAGATTCATAGATGTCTAGAATTGGGGGAATAAATAGGGCTGGTGAAAGGAGATTAAAAAAATACAGTGCATATTGACAAAAACAATTGAAAAAATAGCAAAATTTATTTGCGCTTCGCGAAAATAATGTTTTTATGGCTTAAATTAAATATACATTTTATTTAGGCCTTATTTCTTATTCCTTGGACCTGGTTAGTGGTTAGTACGCTCGAGTTCATAGGCGTACGACATCATGCATCATAATTCGCTCTCACTCAGTATGAATTATGAACAAACAATAAATCGGTTTTTCAGAAAATAGTTTACAGAATAACATTTATAGGGAACAGGGGAGGCATAAATCTTAACTGTCAAGTGTCAACCGTAAAGTAACTTTTTTAGCTGTCAAATGTAATTTTTTTTTCGATTCGATGATATTCATGACTAATTTTAATTTAATGATCAATGGTTGGCTGGTTTGTGGTTCGTATTCTTCGTATCCCAGGCTTGAAAGTTAGTAGTTTGATGTTTTTAGCTTTAAAATAAAATAAATAAAAGTATTTCATATTTTGACTAACGATTTTCTAGAAATTTAGTCGACAGTTGACAGCAAAGAACCAAAATTTACTCTATTTTGGCGCTCAAAAATACAACGGTTACCCCATAAGGAATGCGATTTCTCTCGAACACAAAGCTGATACTGCAAAATGACTTACAAGACAAAATCTTAAATTTGGAAGCCAAACGTCAAAGTAATTGGTAATGGTCCGGTTCCGATGAAATTTTGTTTTGTCTTACTTTCAACCAACCCTTCACCCTTTCACAGAATAATGCTTAGATGGTGGTCTCAAAAAATTTGGAACAGGGGAGGATTTGATGGCATTTTATGTAAATAATTCAGCCGAATGGAAAAATAGCTAAACTAAAGTTAACTAAACTAAAGTAACTTAACCCGTCTTGTCATATACAGAGATGATGACATGAAACTTTATGTAAGGCAAAGCAACGCAAGCAGGACATAACAGCTTTAGCGCGCGGCGGCGGCAAGATATACCAGATAAGTTTTGTGCAGCGGCAGAAGCGTAGTGGCTTGGCTGGCTGGTAGTCTAGCGTACGTATCATCGCATGTGGTGGTGGTACACTATGTGACTATAGTATAACGCTTGTGCTTTGTAATGTGTAGAGTAGACTGTGGACTGTGGACTGATAGCCGCGCGAGTAAATATGAATCCTCACATCTTCAGTATATAGACGCATATCTCACTCATGTATATTTTATACGTATTTACTACGTACGGCTATGCTTTCTAATCTAACTTACCCTATCCGTATACCTAGCTTATGCATTGCATACAATGTGCATGTAATGTAATAGTAGTTAGTAGAGTAGTCTTACTCTTTTTATACACAAGCAGACGATAAAGTATCGGAAAAAGCACCACTACTACACTACACAGCACTGCACTGCTGACGACTATAAACTCAGTCACTTCCACTTTCGCGTCGTATTCGTACATGCATAGGTATGCATGCAGTATAGTAGTAGGGTAGTAGCATGTAGTAGTGCAAGTCAGTTGTGTATCGGTTGTATAGTAGAATAGAGTATATAGAGTATCCATGCCATGGTATATAAGAGAGTATTATGGCTATTTGGCTTTGAGTGCATGTACCAATACCTACCAATGTATATACTGTGGTAGTATTGTCAGCGTGTGTTGTTTGTGATATAGCACGTCGGACTCATATAGCCCTCGTGTCTTATGCGAATGTAAAATGGCAGAAGGCAACTGCTTAAGGGACGTGCACCAACAACGCCGAAATACTATTTCAAAATCTATTATTTTTGTATTACACTTCACTTAACTAGTGACAATTTGATGACAGTGTCCTTTAAAGTTTAAAGGTTTATTGTAATGCTTCATTTGATAAAACAGTAACAAAGTTACAAGCAGATTTAGCAGATTGCCTTATGCTGACATAAATATTGCTGATACCTTACAATTTTATACTTCGTGGTAATAAATAACTTAATTTTAATGGAAAAGGATTTCTGCCCCATTTTTACGGTTCATCAAGGCTCACAAACTATGATTAAAGATTTTGCTGTTGTATTTTACACTCCTTTACTTTACCTTCTAAGTTTCATTTACTTTTTAAGCTTCTTACTGACGTTCTGTTAACCTTCTTGAACCAACATACCATTTCATCTAATTTTATGTCTTTGGCTTATTCTTAACTTTTCTTCTGCCAAATGCTTTCATCTAACTAACTAACTGCTCTTCAGTTGCATTACTACTAAGTGGCTAGTGTGGTGCTCAAATTGCACATACTACCAGTAGAAGAAATACATGGATTACATACCAAAATAAAATATGTACACTAGAATTTTAGATAGGGTACCAGGTACCAGAATGGTACCCTATTAAAATTCTAGTGTACATCTAGTGTACATCTGCATTCTAGTGTACAAAATTCTACTACCATCATTATCAACTATTATTCACATACCATATTACAATACCCTTCCTATTATCTTTAGGAATATCAAATTGTTTAAATCTGGAAGTGGTGTACAAAGAGGGGCAAAACAAAGTCAATATACAGTTGGTAATGATAGTTTACATTTTATCCTTTATTAATTTACTAAAAATATAATAGTTTACTTACGAATATATACATACTACAATAAAATTACCAATGGATGCTTTCTCTTTTTACGCGCAAATACCGTATATAACTTTCACCGTGACTAATGTGAATTTGTTTAACAGCACGAGCGTTATAAACTTTACATTTAATATGCACTGATATTCCAGAACAGAGGAAAGGAAAACTTTCCAATGAAATCTTATTTTACGGGAAAATGGTCACAATAATTACAAAACATGATGTACTAACAAAATTTTATACCAATAGCCGAAAAATTAACTTCTGGGAATTGTTCATATTGTGAGCATATACTTATAAAGAGAGACAGCAGTATAGGGAGTGGGATATCAAATAGCAAAAAGACATTTTAGTACGAAGGGAAGAAAACCAGGTAGTGCATACAATGGCTTGGAAGCTTTCTGAAACAAGACGTAAACCAGCATCACGTTTCACTATTCATTTACCAACACATAAGAAACTTTCACATGTGTTTTCACCAGAATATTATCAACACAGCACTAAAATCACATGACTGTGAAAGATTTTCCTGATATTTTCTAGTACAAGTGAAAGTGTGCTTTTAACTTATGTATGAGCCTACAGGGCCTTCACTGAAATAAATAAAAGCGAACTTCTGAATACTGTAACGCTGTTAATTTTGCAGTACATAAACCACTTTCTCTCCTAAGAGTGGCTAAAGCTATACACCTTAAATACATATAGGAAACCATATCATGTCATGTGTCAAAACTATTGTTCGATATGTGTTGGTATACAGGATGTATTTCGATGGTGAATTTCACACTGGAGCATGATAAAGTTTACGTTCGTATGAATCTGGAGAAAGTGCTCGTGTATTCCATTTATTGACAAACTGATATAAAATATAACATAAAATACATGTTCCATGCATATATCCATTTTCACACATAGTAAATTTTAGTATCCTTACTTTTATATACCAATACATCACTTTTCATTCTTTCATTTTTCTTCTTTGTACATGCAAAGAAGTACACTACTACTACTACATACAGTATGCATTATATAGTACTGCTTACAAATTTTCTTTATTTGTTTTGGCTGCCTTAATACTCACTGTGGTCAACTTTTGCTATAAAGGTGATGTATTCATTTGATTGATTGCAGTATACCTTTTTTAAAGCGCAATTAATTAGTTCATATGTATAAAATTATAGTAAGAGAAAGGTCAGGTATGATATGATCTTTAAAGCCTAAAGATAAATATTTAAGGGCAGGTTGTTCCGTTCTCCCTTTGGAAATGTTTGTGCAAAAAAGCTACATATCGTATTGAGTTGATAATGATTCCTATAATAAACCTTAATAAGTCACCACCACCATCGTATTATTGATCTATGTAGCTATTCTAGTATTCGGATCTATTTATAGAATATATTTTACATTAGTTTAGTTATAATATTATGTAAGTATGTATTGGGATATATGTACGAATTGCTATTCGCTAGCTTACCCAAAATCCGCCGCAGCTTCCGTCCAACGTCCAACCTAAAACTGTCAGATGGAATTTGGAATGCTTTGACTTTCTACTTAATGAGTGAAAAACGAATGAGAATGAGCTTGCAAAACACTTCACTTTCTCAATCGCTTATTTGTAATTCATTTGCACTTGCACTGTCGTTTTTTTCAAGCTGAGACCTTCTTGCAAAAATGTCCTGCTTAATTGAGTGTTTCTTGTATTCTGTTTGATGTGAAAGGATTTAGATAATTGGGAGTTTTTACAGTTGAGTTAAGTAGTTGTGCTTAATCCGAAACCGAATGTCTCATATGGAATTAATTTCTGTGTTGATTTAAATAGCAATTTTTTATCGTATTTACTAATGCAATTGCAAATTGCAAGCACTATAAGCCTAATAATTTTTGGAGTGTTTTACCTCGAAGCAAACTGAAAATGAGAAACTAATAAAAAGACAAAACGATAGTTGAATTTAATCCATATATATGGATAATAGATGGACAGTTAGAGAAGTGGCTGGCAAGTATAATTTATTCAGCTAAACCAAATATGAAGTGCCAGACAGCAAAATAGGAAACTGATAATTGTTCTAAAGAAAGTAAATGAAAAAATCACTTTTGTTTATTCGGGAAATGGTGTCATCTTTCACTGAAATATTTCGCATAGAAATGATGACGACATTGTTGGTGTTGACATTGACATCATTAATTTCTAGTTCCAGAGTGTTTCAGCACATAGAGTATTTATGGTGCAGTAGGACTACAATACTAGAAATGTTCTAGAGTATTTAATTCCAGTGCAGTGTAACATCAAAAACCAGAAGTATTTAGTAAAATTTGTGTTTGTTTCTTTCCTTAGGTAGAGATAGAATGCCTCACCTCAACCTCAACCTCACGTGAGTTTACTGGACTCAAGGAAAAATCAAATGAAAACTGCACGCCCGAACCTTACTTTCACTTGGATTCGGGATCACATCACATCTGAAAAGACATCGGATATGAGATGACGTAATGTCGGATTATATTCAGATTTGCTCAAACTAAACAAACTGTTGTTCACGACTATAATGACTCCACTATTTCCTCCAGGAAAAATTTTTGAAAGAAAGCAGTTTAGCCCAAAAGAACAGACTACGATTTGATATCCAGAAGGATAGGAACAATTTGGTTAGTTTTTTTTGCTTTTTTCAACTGGTATATAATGGAGATTAGTAGATAATGATGATATGAGAACAGAAAGCGGAACTGGGCGCAATTTACAACAGATTTTTGTTTAAGTTTTATTCAGTTCATGGAAATTGTGAGCACTCACAAGGCAATCAAATGACAAGACAGGAGCCGAGCCGAGTCTGTGACTTGACTGAGGACTAAAGCAGATTTTCTTTGCCAATGCAATGCTGTGGCTCCCCTATCTGCTTTTGCTTTGTTAAGGGGAGAGGTTCAGTTTAGACTAGATACAGAAAGCGGAGAGTAGGAAAGGAAATACCTCATCTATACTGCATTCTGCATACGGCAATAAAGGTTCTTACGGTACACGACTACTATTACGTATATGTTCGATAGTCTACGAGTATCATCAACTCATCTATAGACACCTCAACTCAACTTCTACTTATGTATGTCTCTATTTTCTATATACCTAGCCCCAGACCCAAACCAACCGAAGAGGAGGCATAAACGATTTTCTAGCCACTGTGTGTACACACTCACTCAACTCACTCACACTACCATTCTACGATGTATATCAAGAGCACAAGAAATTTGGCAAACCTGTAGGGGGCGGTTGAGCGTTCGTTTCCAGTCTCGTGCCACACGAAGAACTCTTGCTGGGGCTCGCTGTCACCGACGAACCCGAAGAAGATGCTTCATGATGGGATGGTGACAAGGACAGAGAAGATAAATCCGAACCGGGAAAGTCATGCTGATGATGATGACCGTGTTGATGGTGAGAATGGTGGTGATGATGATGGTGAGGATGGTTCAGGTGCTGAAGAAATGGGACACATTGCGTTGACCCAGCGGAAGAGGTTGGTGATATTATCCCAACTTGTGGTTGAGCATGTTGAGGAAATTTTGCTGTTTGTGGTGGCTGTCCGCGAGAAGGTCCCGCTGGACATAATTGCTGGGACTGACTTGTGGGTGGTCCATTGTTTGCTCCGGGAACATGTGGTGTCACCGTTACACTGTTTTGTGTCACCTAAAGTCAGAGAAAACATACTTACATTAACTTTCTATACTTTTCATAAGGAGACATATTCACAAAAAATTCCATTGTCACAATATAAGTAAAACTCCGTAGTGTATCTTGTCACTATTGTCACGCACGCTTTCTTGTCTAAATATAATGTAGTAATGGATCCACTGTGTATAAACAAACAGGTGTCTGTGAAGCACTATCCAGACTCCAGACAGTAATTTACTTATGGCGACTCTCATAGCAGATATGAAAGGGAGTTTTTACAATTTGGTACCTACCTAATGTCAAGTCAAACATGTAATTTCTCTAGTAATCCATTAAAGCTTTATATTGTTGTCAAATTTTTCGGTTTTAAGAATTTTTACGTTTCAGAGCAGATGAAATTTCTTTGAAATTCTAAGAGACATAATATACGTTTGTACTTTGTACTACCCAAGCCTGTTCTCAGTTTTATCAAAGGTATACGAGTACCAATGGCAAATACTGACTCAGTAAAAGCGTCTGAATCCAAAAAGATACTCACTATAAAATTAAGATTGGTCTGGTCTAAGACTTCTAAGACTATACGAATATGGATGACTGTACAATCTTCAATCATTCTTGAAATTCTAAGCTCTCTAAAGCCGGAAATTAAAACCTTACACAACGAAAACCGGACATGAAAAATTATACTTAAATCTTTCAAGGAAATTAGCATTTGCTACTCCTATTTAACTTGAAAATATGGGGACAGTTACATTTGCAGGATTACGTGAATGTGTATTTCTCTAATTTCTCAATTTCGGCACTGCTATCAAACTTAGGGTTACAGTAGTTAAGTATGTTATCAAAAGTTTAAGGAGGATTAGGTTGGCCTATACTATTGTAACATGCAAAATTTAAGAGATATAAGTAAAGTGCATTGCATAATATTTGAATAATTCTAAGCTACTAAAAGCTGGATTAATGCTTGCGATGTCGTTTTGGGAATGAGAAAGATTTCTCGGATTTAATTTATTTTTCAAATTCTATTTTTTGCTAAGTAATTTCTAGCAGTTTTTCGAACTCCAGCTTAATTTCACCTACTTGGCGATTCAATGGGTGAGAAGATTTTAGCTAACTGTTTTATTACCTGATCAGAAATCACTAAATGCTATGTAACTTGGAAAATGTAGCATTGAATTACTTTACTACTAAATACTATGTACTAATGTACACCTTCAGGACAGTCGGGCGTGTATCGTAAGTTAAACCAGCACAATTCTATCCACCCAAAGTATAAAGTTCGACATTCTGGAATGAGTACTGGTATCCTGTGTTAGTATTCGCTAGAAATTCTTCAGCATTTGAAGATAGATCTAACCAAATTAAAAAATGTATCTTCATTTCAGATAGAGGTTTCCACTTTATTTCATGCGCTAGGTATTTCCTTTTATTACACAAGACCGTTACTTCGTTAATTAAAGGAATCTCATGACCATTCAAATCTCATTCGCTCCTATAATATTGCGATATCTACGATTATTTGTAATATTCGGTTCAGTTTCCTTCACTTATTAATATGAGGGAAACTAAACGAACAGAATGTAATCTACAATTTAACGATCGCTATATATAAATAGATTCAAAATCCCAAGAAATGAAAAATAATCACTAGGCTCATTTCTTAAATACGTAGGCGTTGGTAAGTCGTGTTTATTCAGTCTGCAATATTCACCAACGTCACCAGTTTGAATAGAAATGGATTATTAGTATGAAAATGTTTTTCGCTTTTACACAACTTACCTGATAATAATCATAGGTGGATAATTTTGTAACTCTGCAGACAGTATATGTATGTATTCTGAAAAAAGTACCAAAATAGAACAGAGTGGGCACAGGGACAATGGGACATGGTAACTGTAACTTACAAAGTATGGAATGATTCAAAGAGTTTGATGTTTTGATACATTATGCAACTGGAACACTTACATCTTACCGTCTCAATTATATATGTAAATACATCTCTGTGAAATTAACAGTCTCGTAATCAAATCACTGATGTTTGCAAGTTTGTTTACCGAATAGGCTCCCACACACGCTCATTTGCATTGATACAATGGAAGGCATAAGTTATGGAGCATGATAAATCATAGATGCATGTATCGTACAGATGCCTAACGACTACCATACAATGAAAGTACTAAGGATTTTGTTATACTACGCACTGATAATATTTCTATTTATACTATTTCAATCATCGTCTATTTCCAGTACTACTTTTATACTGATATGTAAATATTAGAATAATGACCCTTGACATTTCAAAACATCGAATTCTACTTTCACGGCTTTTGTATAACTTGCATACTCAACTGATCCTTTAGGACATCCAGTAAATTCTTAAATGACAACAGTGACTCGGTGACTGCTAATAATCCGTAAATGGTACTAATTTTGATCTTTTATAATTACACTGAATACTAGATTTTCTAGTACTTCTGTATAATGAGTTGGTCTTATGTTCTAACATTAAATGTATGAAGAAACTATTTTGCATCATTACGATTTTAGGTATATTGTTTGGATTCTTTTAATTACACATAATGTATTAGGTTACTAAATTCATTATGTACCTTAATAATTAACACTGATATAACCTCTATGACAATATAACATAATCTGTATACAAATAGTACCTTTGTAATAATATTTGCACCTATATTATTTGTCCTTAGAAGACTGTCCAAAACTTATCAGTATCACTTGACTGTAGTAGCTATCTGTATGCATGTGAGCCACTGGTGAAAAGGTCAAATGAGCTTCTGTGAATTGTACATTTCAGTTTACTGAAACTAACTTAGATTTTATTTTGGCAAAGCTAATGATATAGTTATGTTTACTTTTGTGCAAACATTTTGGGAACTGAAAATGATTAACCTTTCCGTCATCTTTAATGATACCCTAAGACATCTGCATTAATAGGTGAAAGTACCGGTTTAAATGGGCATTAATATTTTTCCCAACTATATGCATACAATAAGTAGCTGAAAAAGAGAAAGCTTTTATATAGTCGTATTTATGTAATTCATACCGTAGTAATTTGTTCGAAAGTTATTTTCTCCCCTAAGAACTACTGCTTTATTACAAAACTATAGCATAGAGACCTATCATGGCTTTCTATTCTCTTCTGAATCCTCTAGTGTTTATCCTACCTCGTTTAATATTTAAGAAAGACTTTCATTTGTGTGGGCGGATAATAGTGTAACTTGCCATTTTCACGATATAACTTTTTAATAATACTTCTTTTACCGTAGGCTAGAGGTTCAGTTCAGATGTTCAGAACTACTTATTAAGACTGCTACTTCAATATGGAATTGAGAGCATTCTTTACTAAATATATACGGAAAAGCTTGGTACACAGAGAAGACACATGAAGCCAACATTTTTATCCTAAGTACCAACTCTGGTGCATTATTTTCTGAGTATTAAACTGATAATAGAAGTATTTACAAATCTATACCGCTATATCGGCGAACTTCTACTATAGTAAGATACATGACATACCTCACTATTACTATGTACGTATAGTATTGCAGCTAAGCTGGATTAAAAATGGAACTTTGATGGCAGCAGTGGTTAATGATATTTGGCGAGAGTTGAGTGGACTATAAATGCACAAAATTACAAAGCGATGTATTAACAACAACATTTAGAAACTTTGGCAGTTCACCAGTTCATTGTGATAATGTAATAATTTTTATTTTTTTGTTTTGCACATCGAATTGAGCGAGAAAGCATTTGCTGTGAGTAAAGTAATTAATTTCCCCCATTCCATTCAGTATCCGATCTCCAGTTTTCTCATACCCTTTATCTCTTATCGCATTATTAAGTAAACACCATTATGTTCCGTCTGGAATCTGCGTGGTAGATACATTTTAAATATTTGACTGTGGGTGAAAGTAAAAAAGGATGACTTAAATTCTGTAGAGACTAGAAGAAAATAGTAAAGGATTGAGTGACATGACAAAGTCTTCTAAGCAAAAGTGTAGGTGGTCTAATGGTATTTCTGTGCTACGAAGATTAATTTGGGTTGCCATTAGGTCTTCAATCTCAATTCTTTCGGTATGGATAGAGATTGGGACAGAAGGACGCAAAGAATCTATTGTCCACTAAGATGTATGCTCCCATGGTCAAGTATTTTCTTTTCCCATAGGATGTACATGTTATATAAATATGATCCGTTTGGTGGTGTGTCGAGTGTGAGGAATAAAATGCAATATAGTGGAATTGGACAAGAGACAATATAATTGTGAGCAAGACATAATTCCCCGTAAGCCTTTCTATAGGCTGTACTTAGGGCCTTTAAGCTCTTTCTTGGAGAAGAAAATTATTACTATTTCGAGGATTGTTCGGTATTAAAGAGATAGGATAGGAGTAGAAAAATAGAGGGCAAGAGAAGTTAGTGAGGGCAGGGGAGACCAAACCACAGGAGTTGCATTGCAGTTGTTTAAAGATAAGAGTGGAAGTGGCATGTGACACAGCTCAGCATGCCTTGGCATAAAGGTCCCCTATATTTTTCCTTTGCAAAGTTCTATCATTGTGACAATGTTCAATTCCAACATGTACTTAGAGAATGGCCGGGTTAAGTTAGAGACTAATGTTAGCTCCTTATGAGGATTCGAATAAGAAGAGCCCATACCTACTACAAACGAACCATCACATCTCACTCTCAAAGAACAGCACACGGAAGAAAAGCAACTCTTTTTTTGAATTGTCACTTGATTCTAAGAATAAGACTAGCAAATTGGAAGCGAATGAAATGGGGAAAGAGTAGTTTTCTTTAAGTTGTATTTCTAACTGCCTAGGCATATATGTACCTATATGGAACTAGTGCGGATGCCTATCTACTTATTTCTACTACTCTCTTTGAGCAACTCTATAGTTTCAATATGTGTGGAAAACCGAGAGCATATATTAACTTACACATACTCCTCGTGTGTGAGTATTCTTATCTTACTACTACAACTTCGTCGTAAGCCCATCAACAGTCGGAATATATAACCGGACAATATTCTTCCTTTCTTGCGTTTTTCATGAGAAGAGCTGAGAATGAGACTCCGGGATTGCATTTTAACAGAGAACGGAACTTTGCTGAGGTAAAGCAAAGAAAAGAGTCGGCCTAAGAAAACCAGACTTTGTCTGAGATTGGAGAACTGGATACTGAACCTCACTCACTAGATCTGCCACTAGTATCTATCTGTAGTCTATTCTATGATGGCCATACACGTAAACTTAACGGCTCTTATTGCGACTCTTTTAAACTAACAGGGAACTATATCCGCTTTATGCTCATAGTAGATCGACATACTTAACTAGCGCAAACAATAGACGTAAGAGATAGAATACATTATTTATCTAGCTCTACTCTACTCATGGACATTATCTTATTAAGGTACTTTTAGATTACTTACCTCATTTTACTACACTGCAATTGGTGCAGCTGAAACGTAGTTCCTCTATCTCTCTGCTCCTGCCCTTTCCGCTCACTCAAGATACTCATGCATCATATTCCACCGTCTCGTCAACTTTATCCTATTATTTAGTTAAATACCCTACATACAACACTATTGATCTGAGCTGCAACCTTTTCCCTTCCTGCCTAGTGTTTCCTATTTCTCTACACGTTTTGATTTTTCCCTTCGCTTTCCTCTAACACTACATCCACAATGCTGTATTCACACAATGAATATTTCCACACCTACAACACATCATTTACATCATTTAAAAACTGCCTTATGCTTCGCGATGATTTTTATGAGCTTCCCTGCAGACAAAAAATATTGCATTTTGCACTAGAACAGAACAACGCATGCAAAATATATCCGTAAATGGAAAAGAAAAATTCCGAAACAGATGCCGGGTAAACACGCACTGATAAAATAATGCGAACCTCTAGAATGGATAGATTTCTTTACGTTTCATTTGACGCACACTCTTGAGTTACACTTGAAAAATGATATTTTCTCTTAAATGAAAGTGCAGATTCTATAGTGAAGAGTCTTAACGAAATCGGATTAAATCTGAAGCACAAAAGTATGAAGATAACTAAAGAAATGGAATGCGCCACAATAAGGACGATAAAAAGGAAGATAGATGATTATACATTTTCTATCATCTCCGTTCGGTGGAAATGGGTTCAAGAATAAAAGGGACCCCACGGAAACATATTTTCCAAAGATAAAGAAAATAAATCGTTTTAATAGCACAAGTTGCTACAGGAGTCCTTTCACAGTAATGGCCAAGTATCACGTATACTTACTGTCAGGGCAAATGCATGTTATTGTTAGCATAGCTAATTAAGAGCACATATTTGTCACGCTAAAACGTGTATTCACCAGCGATATCAAATCTTACAATGTTTCATATGCTTACCTACATATATTTATGGACAAATCTGTACGTATTTTCTGCTTCCACGCTAGAAACAACACCGAGGTATCTAAAAATAGCAACTCAGAAAGAACGGAAAAATCTTGTAACACAATGAAACAACCCTGAAGAAAAAAGAGTATCTTGTTGGTTTATAGTTTATATGCATGGGGGAAGTATAAAATATTATAATATAGTATTATAATATATCTATCTCTATATGTAATACACAAATAACATTACGTTTGTGAGTCTTTGTATAACAAAATGTGCTTCGTGTCCAAATAGTTTGATATTTACTACTCCGTTACAGTTTATCAACCCATAAACATTCGGATCCGTGCTTTATGTACGCAGTGCAAGAAATACTAGACAAACTTAGAAGGCTGCCTCTTTTAAACGTTGGGGAAAACAACATTATCGAAAAATATTGAAAAAGTTTCTTTACAAAAGCGATTCAAGGATAAAACACATTATTGGATAGTAGTAGTACAGTCTTTAATATTATAGCAGCTACGCGAAATATAATAGCACTACTAAAAATAGTTAAAATAGTTCTACTACAGTGTACATAGCTGAAATGAAAACGATTATAACAATAATGGTAAGTATAATCACACGATTACACATGTCTAAATTGGCAATGAAAAAAACTGACCTTTTGAATGATGTAACAACGGGGACTGTATGAAGTACAAATGTAAGTTCCATTCACATCAAGACAGGCTGTGAGGGTGTCGGTGATTAGAGGAGGCTGGTGTGTATTGGTTAGAGCTGAGGCTGAACTCGTACTTGTACCACATGCACCACTCACACCGAAATTAAATCTTGCCCCAGCAGTGGCCAAACCATTGTTATTAAGTAGCAATTGTTGCGGGGGCCGAGGCTTACGCTGTTGGGGCATCGGCATTTGATTGCTTTCTTCGGGATAACTTTCACTCGTTGAAACTAATTCTCCCTATTACACTTTACACTATCGTGTAAGCACGTATTTACAATTATGCATAGTCAATTGAAGTTGTCTGTGATATAGTTTCTCAATAGTAGTTCACATTCAAGTAGCGTCATAGGAGAACGAAATATGCATAGTGGTAAATTATTGTCATAATTGTATTTAATATAATTGTATTTAATTGCATTTAAATACTCGTTTGTATATAGTTACATAATGTCGAGAAGCACAAAATTTCAATTTACGTAGCAATTATAACTTGGACCTTTGATGATTTCATCATTTGAGAAAACAACTTGAGAAAAGTAATCTAATTGTCAGCATGGAGAAAAGCGGCTTTCCCTTTTGCTTTTACCGATGCGTAAATTCTTATCAGAATTGATTACCTTAAAAGAGTTAGATATTTCATGTACAACATCCTCTGGAATAAGAACTTTGAATTGCGGTGGAAGTCACTGGAATTCTTATTTCCTGCTGAGTTGCTTTCATTGCTCTAGCCTGCCAATGAAATGAGTAAGTAGTTCAGTATGTTCTGCAAGTTTTGTGCTTCCATCAGTCGGATATTGATATTCTGATGTTTTCTCTCTGTTTTATGTTCTGGTCGAAAGTGTAATGCACTTTGCTTTTAGATATACATTACATGTCCATATGGAAGGTTTAGTGTCTTAAGTCTTGTCTAATCTGTCAGTTTCCCTTTTACTCCTTTCAACTTTCACCTTGAGCAAGTCAAACAGAAGACAGGGAATCGTATCTCTTTTAATTCTCAATTACATGAAATTAGACTGGTTCTGTTTCATGTCTTCTGAGGGTTGGCTTGAAACTGTTTTCTCTTGTCTTACCATGTACTAAAGAGCCCCGGAGTTATTATCCATGTTTGAGCATAATGTTAGTAGTTCCTGTTAGTATGCATTAGAATTTTCCTCGTCTTCCTACCTTCCTCGCTTTTTAGTATTCTCCACTTATTTCATTTGACAACTTTTGACTAAGTATATTGTACTATAAAAGCAAAGTCAGCAACTTTCATTTCGCCTAACTGGAATTCTGTTATACTTCTCTAAGTATGTATGTATTTGAATAGCAGTGGATAAATTAGAGCAATCCAAAGTGAACTGTGCTATAGAATGTATATATACGAGATGTAGTAGATAGAGAAAGTTGTCTTGTAATCACAAAGGAGCACTAATTTGAGAAACACTCTGGCTCAGATGGTTATTTTCTTGTTTTCTCTCGTCTTCTTTATTATCCACAGTTGTCATGTTCCTTGTTCTTTAATCAATCAGTGCTAACTATAATCCTGATGATAACAAATGGGAAGCAAGGGTATCTTCAATGTATCTTCCTCCCGATGTTCATCCTCATTTCGCTGCTAGAACATCAACAACACTTTTAAGAGTCAAGTAGACAATAAAATTACATTGTAATTACCTCCCAGCACATTCCTTATGCAATTATTTCATAATTTCCAGAACCAAGTTACGCCTACACGCAAAATTGACATGACCTGGAAACTATAAATCTAGTATTAACCTTTAGTGCCCTTTATCTTCTATTTATTGCACTGTCAATCAGTTTGTCTTCTGTCTGTTTGTTTTCTCCTGGATATTTAATTTGTAATGCCCGGATATGTAGGTTGAAAAGCAAGGAATTAAAGGAAAAACGCCGTCGTCGAAAGATAATGCCTAATACCAACGAACAAAACGACTAAGTCGACTTAACTAAACATCTATGCTGAGCTCTGCTCTGGATTCGAAGACAATTCCATTGTATTCGCATTAGTAGATAGTAACTTGGCTTCGCAACCAGATTAGTATCGTGTGTCGTGTTGTTTGTGAACTAGTCATCTATAGTTATCAGATACGAGCTTAGTGGCCTATCCGTCTGTAAACGCAAGACTATAAAATACTTGCATAAATATATAAATGGAGTCGCTTATCGACCCGTTAGTTTTCTTTACTCATTGAAAACACTATTGACTTTATTTTTGCGACTCCAACTAAATACATTTACACACCAGGAGAAAAGGCTAAAGAGAAGCACTAAAGAAACACCCGTCCCGAATCCTGCCTACCTGAAAGCTATTCAAAGTTGCAAGGCTAACATAAAAAGAACTCAGTCAGGACTCATCAGACTGAAATATGAAAACAGACTGGGTTTAATAACTCCTGTAAATCCTGTTTATACGGGTAAGGTATGCTTATTCGCCCAAGTTTTGTTTCTATGTACGGAAAATCATTAAATAAATCCCAATCTAATAGAAAACTGGTGTACCATTTTGGCTAAAATGATTTTCCTGCAATTAGTTAAATAGTTTATGTCTAGTTGATTCTTGTTCAGATTATGTGTGAGGGGTTCTTACTTGTTCTCCCAAGTGAAACTATTTAATATTTGAGTCGACAGAATTAGTTATAGAGAGTCTTTCGTGAGTTGATGGTAACATTCATATAATACACCTCGTATATATCGAAGAGAAAAGTTAAAAGACGGAAGCGAAGGTTGAGGTTGAGGGACCTGTTGAGTTCTCAATTTGAGTCCAGAGAGTCCAGAGTGGAAATGCTCCCAAGTTTTTAATGTTCTATATATTAAGGAGTGCAATTTACTTTCTCCCAGTAAATATTATGCAGAAAGCATAGATCGATGTGTAATGTGCAGAGAGACAGAAATGTTTATCTAATGCTTTTTTACGTCCAACAGTTTGTCAGAGGGCAAAAAGGGTAAACATCACGATGACGTTGTCGCTTCTCCCCGCAACTGACAACAACTACGAGTTTTTCCAGCAACAATTTCCCGAGCGTGGAACTTTCGTCGCTCTCAGTTCCGCCGTCAGGCAAATCGGCTTCTTCGTGCTTTCTTTCAGGTTGAGTTTCCTTGGCGCAGTCGCCCCGCTCCGAACTACGTCCCATGCTCTCTAATGATTATTTACACTAAATCACACCATATGGAATGAATGTGCCTTGCCTTCGTCTGTCCGATTTTCCATCGCTCTGATCCCTCTTTTCCCACACAATGTTTCCCTGTGCAATTTAACTGCAATGAATTGTCTGGGACCAAATGAACTGAAATAATTTGGTTTAACTCACTGACGACGTTCCTTCTTTCCCTCTTCTCTGTCACTCCAACTTAGAAATCCTCAACTTGATGATGCACTTACTATAGAGAGACAGAATGATAATATTAGCTACTGCGGCTAACTACTATCAGGATATCTGTCACCGAAAGTAGTAGAACTTTTCTAGTAAGTATGTACGTTTATGATTATTCTTTTGTTAGTTTCACTCCAGTTGATGTTGACAGTTTGCTCTCGTGCAAATAACAGTCTCCTATGTACTGAAAGATAGATTACTACTCCTACTAAGTTACGTCATTCGCTCCCCAAGGGAATACAAATAATCGAGAAACATGTCGCTGACAGCAAAACTTTAGATTCACAACTTTTCTTTAAACAACCCACTCTCGTTTTTCAGTCATTAATTTCCTCTTATTGTGTCAATACCACTAAATTAATTAAAGTAGTCACAATATTCCCAATCTATCTTGTAGCAAGGTATATTTGAAATTCAGAAAAGATAAAAGTTTTTTAAGGTACACTTTTCTAAAACATTTCCTCTCGTTATTTTATAATGGTCTTGTGCACTTTCTCCCACAAAGTCAAACTTTCCCTTTTCATTCAGACCAATAGAATTGTACGAGAATGAATGGGGCTCTCTTTCTAGGATAAATCATGCCAGTGTTCTTTGAAGTGTGATTAAATTGGTTGAGAAACAACAGCCTGGAGGAAAAAACCTTTACAGACGGAGCATATGCTAACTTTTACATGCACCATGCTAAACCATACGTTGGACACGCCGAACAACCATAAGCCAAGGAAGGCCAGCTGAACTGAATGAGTTTTCCAGTCAAGTCGATTCCAATTGAGGCATGCTTATCCTTATTTTCAGCGTATGTATAAGTCAAGTCAGCTAACGTTAATAACCCTTTTGCATCTATTTTATAAAAAGTTTAGGACAATTCAAATTGACTTTTTCATCTCCTCTCTATCTGTTCGTAAATAGTAGCATTTAGAGAAAATAGAAGAGAAAACTTTATGCTCGTTTATATTTAGACAGAGAAAGTCAGGAAAAAGTCTATAGGCATAATAGTGTTGATATATACTTAAAAACTGTCTGTATATCGATGTGATATTTATAGCACGGATTAGGTACGTAGTAAGTAGGCACTTGAAACAAACCTACCATATGTATCTTTATAAAAGCAGAGTAAATACTAATAAACTTCAAGGGAAAACAATTTATAATTAAATCAGTCAAACGCGTTCTTATGTTTATTTACTACTTAGTTCTCTGTCATGCTTCGTGACTTGAGTGAATGAGATTCGTTGCACTTATTAATAAATAGTTATATATCACTGCTGCTTTGATGTGAATGAATCACATTTCTAAGGAAATGGAGATAAACGCTCTTTCGACGAGTGATGAGAGTAATCCAGTTTCTATCTGTTTATTTGTATTTGTACTAGAAAGCAGAGATAGATGATTTCACTTTGGTATCGTGAGACTTATATACTTAGATATTCTTCCCCGCTTTCTCTTCCAGACGATGTAATAAGAGCGTCGTTGTTCCAGAAAGAAAATATCGTAGGAGTTTTCTGCGTGTATTTTGAACTAATTATACTTGCAGTGCAACTAACGTCGTAACAGAGAAAAAGTTAGGAAGGGAATTCTAAGTTCGGAGTCTGGAACTACTGGAGACGCATCTATAATTATGAAGAGTAACCCTTTAATCTCTCACTAATTACAAAGTGTCTGAATTCCTTCTACAATAGTGTTTCTTGCGAGATTGAGTAAGGAGGCAGCGGGGGTAAAAGTAATTGGAGATGAATTTCCACGTTGTGACGTGATATGACGTTGGCTCCTGGGTTGCACTCAGTAGGTAATGAATATAGGTACGGGAATTTCGGAACAACAGCTGCTTAGTTAGAAGAAGACAGGATTTCTTCGCCAGTTAGTTGATGCCGGAGCACGCAACAAAGAAACGAAGCAAATATGTGGCTTATGTCCTATCTATCAGGTACCCGAAACTTTCTTTGCTTTCTCCCTTATATTAGTCAGTACATTATGACACTGTGATGCTGTATTATTCACTTTAGTATCTATATAAGCACTACTATAACGTCTCTTCTACGCTGTGGACGAAAAATTGAAACCGGGTAGTTCTCCTTATGTTGGGATCCCTTTTGGCTCTCACTCCCTCCGTTTAGGTGGCTTCCACTTGTTTTCACTCGTAACTCTACTCCTCAACTGAGAATTTTCTCGCAGTTGCTCTCCCTTTATATTTTCCTTCAATTTCAATTCACTTCTTCTTTTCCCTTCCTGTGGATACAAATAGTGCAAGCACACTACACAGGTTAGCCTAGTTCCTCCGCTCCTTTCTTCACAGTACACTTACACTGCACAGATAGGCACTATTTCTCTTTCACTCTATCCCGTTCTCAAACGACTAGGCTTCGATTCAGTTAGCGAGGCTTGTTATGTGCATCGCTCTTTTATGTGTCCTTATTTTAATACGTTAGACTTATAGACCCATCCTACTACTAAATGTAACTGTACCAGTGTAAACTAACAAAAGCTCTTGCTTATGTACTAAAAATATTACTTTACTAACTCCCAGCTACCACCAACCCACACTGTTATCTCTATAGCTAGCATACCACCATGCACATATATAGACTAAGGCATACCTATATATTATTATACTTAGCCAGATACACAACCAATTGGTAGGTATGTATTTACGTAAGTGGTTTTCCTTTCATACTGTGGACAAATAAAACTAAATGGTATCTGGTATCTAATACTCTTCTATACTAGACCCAACTCTGGCTACCAGCATATGCAATTGGCTGGATGGATATGGAAACTTTGCTTTCACTGCGTATTTGTTGCATCATCTCATCCACACAAATATTATTCCTATGCGTTTACACAGAAACTGAATTCAATATCTTTTTAACGACTATGCCCATGCTGGTTCTTGTAGTTACTTGTTCTCACCAAACACATGCACTTACCAATCATGATTAATACTTATTCCTTTTCCTTCCATTTAGTAATCTAATACCTGTACTTTGTTATCCCATTGGTTAGTCCACATTTAGGTTGCAGTGTATTTAAAGACACAAAACCAGAAATGTGCGCCCATTTATTCTAACTACTACTTTTCTATTTCAGCCTAAACAAACCATAGGCTCCTCTTGTTCACACATTTATTATGAATTGCCACAATCCTAGTAGCCATTGTCCTACACGTACGTAACAAAGAAACATAAATCATAATTGTTTACCTTTACCTATTGTACCTAAATCTGTGGTATACGTCTACTAACGACACACGCTAATCTCAATCTGCGTGAACTACTACTCAATAAATCATTTTCTTAATGCAACCATTTAACAGTTTAGACCTTATCAGTGATTGCAACTTCACTATAGCTATATTTCACTGTCAATCGGGAGTGCAATAAATATATCATTCATTAATTACTTACAGTACTACCAAAGCCCTTTAATATTAAAATAGCTTCGCTTTTAGCGTTAACACACATTATAGACATGCGCTTATACTATACTTGCATGCAACAGGATGACTGATGACATTATTAAAGTAACTGTAAGTGTATTATTACTATTTCTTTTGATATACTATGTTACAATTACAAGTGAGATGAGATCCTTTAGGAAACTACAGCAAAGATGAAACACGTTATCCAATCTTTTCTGAGAATGTAAGCCTGGTAGCTTTAAAGATAGTGTATCTTCAAAAGTTTGCAAGAAATTTTACACTTATTTCTGTGCAAGAGACTCCGCTCATTTTACGTTGAAAGATCTTGGTGTTCATAGTCTCATTTATTATAGCAGTAGCTAACGCAATTGTCTCAGTCTAGTAATTCAAATACACTTAAAAGTAATGTGTCAAGTAAGTATATGTAACTTATAAATGTATACCTAATATTAGTAGTATTAAAGCATTCCTCCCATACATGCAAGTATTGAGTTATTGAGTTAGAGATTAAATAAAATATCAGGGCGGTCTCTCAAAATGTCTCGATACCTGTGGAGTGTACACTTAGAGCAGAGTACACAAGTTAGTGCAAAATATGTAGCGTATTATGTACTACTGATGTAAGTGGATAATGTACTGAATATATTGATAGCAAAGCTAGAACATACAGATATATGAAAAACTAAATTACCAAAATCCATAATTAGGTATCTCAGTTTCAATTTTACAGAGCTACTTCCTGTGTAATAATAACTGTATTTATTTGCGCTTTTCAGTAATCTTAACATTATTATAGAGCGCATATGAAATTGAAATGCTAAAGTTTGTAGAAATATATTATATTGCTTTTGTTTGTTTGTCAGCTACACGTGAATGGCCTTTTCATGTCAAGGAAATTCCTTCGTAGTAGAACTTCTGTCAAATATAGATAAATAAAGCACATTATATGTGTATGATAAATAGAATTTAGCTTATCCAGCACAGATACTTAATATAGGATAAGTTTCTCTTTCTCTTTGTTAAAACTGCACAATTCAATTCTGCCTTGTCCTTGCCTCAGCATTTATCAGACATATTTAAGCAAAATTGATTCAGCGATATCTATATCATCACAAATACAAATAACCTTGTTTGTCTAGAACTTTTGATCGATTTTAACAACTTTATGCCAGACTTTCTCGATTTTTTACAGATCTTCGCACTACATATAAGGTCAAATGACGAGATTAAAGAAGTAGATTACTAAGAATATTAAATAGTTACTATTTAGAGTGTATTTCATTGTCGATGTGCTGTTAACAAGGTTCAATCTACCATTATGAATTTACTGCTTGCAAGCGCTAACGACTTTGGTGATGCAATAATAATACAAAATTTAAAAAACAGTAAAACTATTTGACAGGGATAAGTTGATTGGTATAAGTTTTTTCATGATATTCAACGTTTAATGGAATAATACAACTTCAACTTGACTTACCCGTTGTGTGCTACTTAGTCGTTATCTTTAATCTACCTCAACTGCATAGCAAAGGTTTAATTCATAACTTTATTGATTTCGTTGAACAGAACTGATATGCACAATAAAGGCAATTATTGAGAAGCTATGCGTTGTTATTACGTAAATTCTAAGTTCATACGATACCAAACATCGTAATGTGACTGTCACTAACCCACTACTTGTCTGTAATGCTAGAAAATTAATGTCCAGTTGGAAATAAGTAAACAAAGAAAAGCATTCGGCATTTTCGAACAGTTTTGATGGTTACGTTTAATTGTATCTTAGAAATATTCTATTATTTATAGTACCCTGATGATGATCGATTTCCATATTAAAGGCACTTAGATTAGACTACTATTTGAACTGAACTAGAACAAAATGAGATCGAAAATGGAAGTAAACTGGAAATAGAGGAAGCAAACAGTGGAAATGTTAAAATATGATTTCTATACTGGTGTACTCGTGGATATAAATCTATCACTTCCAATTGCAACACAACCATTGGTTTAAATTGTATGAAGCACTATACTAAAGTTCAGCAAAGTGATAGGGGAGAATTTGAGACAAAGTCATCTACACTAGGTATGGGAAAGTAAATGGTAACTTCTATTACTGTGTCCGACAATTTGTATGAATAAATATGTGCACGTTTTTGATTTGCTGAATGTAACAAAGTAACGTCTACAATAATTGAGAATTTACTTTGTTGTGACGTATGTAATTTTTAGGCCATTTTTATTTGCTTGCACTTATTAACTGTATATTTACTTGCATAAAAATATTACTCAATACTCACATATTGTACGAAGAGAACATAATGTATGTAGTGGATTTTACTGAACAGTGCAAACAACAGAAACCAAATCTGAGCGTATATTAGACATCTAAAACAAGAGCCAAGTTTAATTGATATAACATGACGAATATTTCCTGTCCGCATGGTATATGGTTATCATTTATAATTCCAGCAACAATAATGTTATATACGTGCATAGATATACGTGCAATGTAATAAGAATCTCTGCTACCAAGCCATATACATTACTTAATGCTTCTCCGTAGTTATACTCTAGTACTTATGGCCAAGGCATATAGTATTACAAAACAAATAATATAAACACAGAGCTTTTAGCTACTCATGTTTCATGTCCTATTTACTGTTGACGTATCAAAATAGAATCGGGTGGACAGGAAAGAAGTCTCTCTCTGTTTATATCTGTACAAGGGTAGAAATAATTGTCATGTATATGTAATGTTTAGATCCAAAACACGAGCACAATTTTATTTTTTATATGCAAACAAGGCCTTGAACATTAAGTAGGTACCGAATAAATGAGATTATACTTGTGCAATGTTATATGTAGAACATAGGTACACACATTAAAACATTTACTTCATGAAATGAATAGCAAAGAAGATATAACAGGGTTGAGAGTATTGCTACTTTTAGTAGTTGGAACTTTGGAACTTTAGAAGATAATAATATTATATGATTTAGAATATCTAATGATCAGCACAAATAAATACCGTTAGTTTTGTATCTGCATGATGAATATTTGTATGGTTAAGAAGATAGCCTTGAAGTGTTTATAGATCCAATATTTTATACATTGTCCATTAGCTTAGATAGAATAATCATAACACAGCATAGCACTACTACGAAGTGACTGATTAAGACACTGACATTAAGAGCAAAACTCTGGGTTGGATTGAATAGTTGATTGAATTGATTAATATTAACTTGCAGGTTCAGAAGAAATCAATTAGCATAATAAATTGGTATATACAGACTGTCGAGCTATTTCGGTATTACTATTGCGATCGAATACAATGTATGCCGTAGGAAGAAGTTTATTTGACCTTATTGACATTAGCATGAAATTACACTTTAAATGAAATCAATGTGGCATGGTGAATGTGAGGTATTAATTCTATTTATTCACTAATGTCTGCAGTGCATACAGATAAGTACATGTCCGGCCATGGTATAGCTCTGTCAGGAATGGCTGTCATTTAATGTGCCATAAAATTATGCAATGTAGTTTGACAGATGATATTCTGGGATGCATTGTGCACGTAACTTTGAATTACAAATGCAAATTCCGAAAACACTCGATGTTTACTGTGAGTAAAAATACATAGGTAAATGAAGTTTTCGACACTTCCATTATGCTATTTAAATCAACAATTAATGAAAGTGCATACTAAATAATTTCTTTTACAGAGAGCGTTTTCAATGCATTATGCGGCTATGCCTATGCCAAAGTTATGCCTACGGCATACACTGTATTAAGATATTATTTAGTTTTGAAAAATGCATGATTTCCAAATATATGGGCACTAATGCACTATAATTGCAGTTTATTATTATTAATTGATATATGTATCTACTGCTTCATCAGTATCATCGTCATTATCTACATCTACATCTACTGTTTATGCTGCAATGATTTGAATCTTAACCGATCGAATTTTGGGCACGATTTATTGGATGCACTTACTAAAACTACTTACATAAGGAGGTACTGAGGTACCAATTACATCCCCATCAACTTACAAATTAGCTACGAGTAATAACTGAAATGAAGGTAGTTTTTGTTTTTATAGTGATATCGTATACAATATTTTACATTAAAATGTACGAAATTATGGAATATATTGAAACAGGGCAAATTATAATTCTAACAGTTCTCGCAACTCAAATGGATAGGGCAATGGAAGAGATAAAAGTGCTTTTGACTGTCCTGATTATCTGGTGGTAGATATCTATGAATATTTTGAGTGCACAGCACACATCTAGGCAAAGTTTCTGTCACGGATGAGAGGTTTTGCCTGACGCTTACTTTACTTATGGAATCACACTTATAGGTATTATGCTAATAGGTACTTAATATAGATGCTTGTAATTTTAACTCAAATGTGTTTCAGTGTAATATACGTATCATTAAACATGTGTGCAGAAGAATTTTTCATTCGGGGAAACTTCCACTAGCACGACTGCAAACTTCCAATCAACTGCAAAATTGTTAAAATAAAAAACAGACTCACTGACACTAAATTATGAATTTAGACATCGTTGGGTCATTCATATAATGATCAAATGCAGCACAATCGATCATGTAACAGGAAATCTTTCGTATGGAATTATTTAGGGTACGTTGGATTGTTTCATTAAAGTTATTTTTTGTCCTTTTTTCCTTCTCGCACTCAATATTAATATCCTGATTTTGCATTGGATTGCAACATTGCAAGTTACAGGAAAGCACAGGGCACAGTTATAATTTATAATAACTTCATATTAATTATATCATAACATGACATCATGAAAAGTATATCAGTAGAGATTGTAACTTAGGTACTGATTTCACTTTGGAATCAACTAGATATGTGCGACATGTAATTTTGGTACAATACTGTTACGTAACCATCTGTTATCAAAGATGTGACAAGCATGCATATTATAAAGTTTACTATATAAAGCAGTCCTCATCGCATCGCCACTAGTATTAGACACGGATTCAGAAAATGCTGGTAATGTGATATACATTGCTAACTATACATTATGCCCACACAGAGCACATTGAAATCAACAGATAAGGATTGCTAACCACTATATATAATTGGAATCATTCTATTCGTTGACAGTAAATGTAATGTGTGTGTGTGCACATAATATAGGTTGGTTGCATTTTCCCTTTCATTACTGCTCTTTCTTCCCTATAATTATCAAGCTACTATTGACGTCTGTCACATAACACGAATATACAAACAAGAGCTCTACAGTCTGTGTAAATAACAGTGACAAAATTTACCCTTATGGAGGGCATACAGATTCATGGATACAAATATATGTAGATTAAAGTCCAATTAATACGCTAGAATGCACGTTCCTATGTACTTCAATTCAAGTACAAATCTTTGACAGTGAGAGCAGATATTATTTATTACTTAGTGTAAAGAGATTCCTATGCTCAGTAAAAACTCAGAAGTCAAAGAGTACAAATTCATATCCCAAAGACACTTTAACGTAGCTCGTTAGATTTTAGTAGCTTCAAACCAGGCTTATCAAAATGGAAACAATAGAATACAAAACCCGTATCAACGGAAAAATTACCGGAGCAGAACCTCCCTTCGATGAGGTATGAAACTTGCAAATGTGTTTTATTTTTTTGGGTCATTCCTTTGGTCAATAAATAGTCTAGTTTCTCATAATATATTATAGTTACCTTGCTAGTTTACAGTCTTACTATGTTTTTGTTGGTGCAGTTTCCTAAAAGCCTCATATTGCACTATAATGTTAATCAAGGTCGAAATGACCACTTTAAATTACAATTATGTAAGTTATATCTTTCTTTCTGAAGTTAAATACTAGTTTACCAATTTAGTTGGCTTGCTAAATCAAAGATCTTAGGAGTGGCCAATTTTTAAGTCACCATGCAATCAGAAACGAATGAATAAGTATGTATAGTAGTAACCGTATAGGTACGTGCTAATAAAACAAAGTAGATCAATGTCACCAGGAACTATACGCAGACCTAAGATATGGTAAGATAAGCAGTGTTAGGTCTGCATCTTTATTTAATGTGCGTCTTGTTAAAGGTACTGGTAAATGGTACCATATAAGTACAATGCGTTAACAATGTAAAAAATATATTTCCATAGCTGAGAAGGCTGAGATAGCTCCAACTCCGTCAAAGCTATTCTGTATTACCAAATACACGTACATCATGCAGTCATGCATGAACATTAGATGAGTATGCATGCGTGAGACAAAATATTTTACAGAGGGGATAGTATTTGACAACTCAAGTACCTTAAATGCTTGTAAATTCAATTGGTTTATCGTGACCGTTATTTGAAATGTTATCTCACAGATGGTTCAAGATATGCGTGAGGTATTTGACTCTGGGAAGACCCTCTCGTTGGAATTTCGAATGAAAAACTTGAAAAGCCTTCTTCGGATGGTAGAAGAGAATAAAGAAGATTTACTTGAGGCAATGCATAAAGATTTCAAAAAACCAAAATTTGAAGGCTAGTTTATGAGTATCTGCTATTTTCACTGCTTGCTATAATTAAGATTTAATTTGCTTATTACAGCTGAATTGCTTACTTTGCACAATTTGAAATTAACATGTTGAGAACGATTCTATCTCCACCATGCAGGTTCTGTGAGCGAATTTATTGGAATTGTAAACGACATTAAGTTGACAATAAGGGAGTTAGAACAATGGATGAAACCTGATAAACTCCCATTTAATTTGCTTCTATCATTTGATCGAGCCTTTATTCACAAGGAGCCTTACGGTGTCGTTTTAATCATTGGGCCTTGGAACTACCCCGTTCTTCTTGCTTTACAGCCTCTAATCGGAGCTATTGCTGCAGGAAACTGTGCTGTTGTAAAGCCTTCAGAGCACTCCCCAAGTACATCCTCTAAATTAGCAGAGATCGTTCCGAAGTATTTGGACACAGTAAGTCAGGCAGATTGAATGCAACTTCTAAGACATTTAAAATACAATAGTAACAATAATTTTGATTATATATTCAACATAAAATTGGATCAGACACGCTACACACATTGATTTATGTATTTTCAGAGCTGTTTCAAAGTGGTTGAAGGAGACGCTTCAGCAACAATTAAACTCCTTGAGCAGAAATTTGACTATATTTTCGCTACCTCCTCAACTCCAATTGGGAAATCAGTAATGGCTGCTGCTGCTAAACATTTGACACCAGTAACTTTGGAACTAGGAGGAAAAAGGTAAATTTTACCCGGAAGTCCCATACTAAAGTGATATTCTGTATTCTCCATTGAAATAAGAATTTTGTGTTCTTATTGATAATATTACAATATATGTAGCCCTGTTTACATCGATGACTCTGCAGACATGGAATTAGTTGCAAAAAGAATTTTGTGGGGAAAGATCATAAATATTGGACAAACATGCATAGCTCCCGATTATGTTCTTTGTTCTAAAAAAGTAGAAAGTGTTTTTGTTGCGGAAGCCAAAAAGGTGCTGAGGGAATTTTATGGGGAAGACTCTAAAGCGAGCCCCGATATTACAAGGATTATAAATGCAAACCATTTCAAGAGGCTTTGCAAGCTACTTGAAGCAACTAAGGGGAAAATTGTGATAGGAGGACAAACGGATTCGGAAGACAGATGGATATCCCCAACCATTGTTGGTTAGTTCAAAATATTTGCTTCGCTTATCACATTGGGCTTCTCCATTTAGGGGAAATTCAAAAGCTTTATTACTTATAACATCCTTGTTTTTGTTTAGTTGATGTAAAGGAATCAGACTCCTTGATGCAAGACGAGTTATTTGGTCCCATTTTACCATTCGTTACAATGAATTCTCCTGAAGAGGCACTTCAGTTCATTAAAGCAAGACCAAAACCTTTAGCTTTGTATGTATTTGCCAAAAAGGAATCCGTACTTGATCTATTTGTCAAAACTTCTTCAAGTGGAGCTGTATGTTGCAATGATGTTATAGTTCAGAATGGTTGGGAAGGCTTACCTTTCGGTGGTGTAGGAGATTCAGGTGAAAGAATAATACACAGAATTTCTTTCCATATCCTCATCAATTGAAAATCGTATTATATGGTTTCTCTTTCTACTGCATAGGTGTTGGAAACTACCATGGAAAATTCTCTTTTGATACATTTACGCACAATAAGAGTGTCGTAGTACGGACATTCAGCAAAACTGGAGAAAAGCTAACTGCTCCTCGGTATCCTCCCTATAACACTACAAACATGAAACTTATAATTTCAGCCCTCAGCAATCTTCGGTTTTTCGAACTGCAGCCAAAAAAGCATTTGAAATACGCTTTTACTTTCGCCCTGGGATTGTGTACTTCCTTCGCCTTGAACTACTACTGCCAAACTCGAAAGTCATCTTAATGAACTTACATACCAGGTGCATGTGATGTGTATAGATAATTGATACGAGTTACATTCACATTTATAAATTATTTCTGAAATTGTACAAAAAATTGGTTCTTTTGATTAATTTTCTTAAGATTTATTTTTGCGTGTTCCATTTAACATGAAATAAAAACTAAAATTAATTGTGTTCTAATGCTATTAATTTCGACTAGGTAATAGTTTATCCTTACACAGTTCTACTTTCTCCACGTTAACTCCCTAAATTCTATATATGCAGCGAGTTTAGTGTTTGCAAACATACAGTGAAAGTTTCTGATATATACATTTGTTTTAACATTGCACAGAAACATTTCATTTTCCATGAAAGACGTAATGCATTGTAGAAAGTCATGCTTTCTCTTTTCATACACAAACGCAAATTCCATAATAACATGCGACGCATGCAAGCTTTCACTAGGGGTTGGTTACTAGGTTCACAAGGGACAATTTCACTAGGGATCGCTTACACTCACCTACTGATTTTTATGGCCAAGAAAATTAGAACAATATGGTTAGGTCATCAAAAAATTCTTGAACTTCAATTCGAAGTTACACAATTGGTAAGATAGAAATCTCACCTGTTCAAGAGAAAGGTACTAAATAATAGGTTAATCACAAGTTGACACTTTCTCCACACAAGCCGAAGCCCTTCCGAAACTTTTCTTGCATTTGCCCTACTTTCAACTTCCTTTTCGTTATGCCAATCTAGTAGTAAATCAAGGATATCTTTCTATATCTACGAGTCCGCCGTTCCCTTTCTTGCTTATAATGCATGTCATCGTATTGCATATTGCATTGCATTATTGTATGCATGACATGTGTAGATTTTCTATATGGCAAGAAGGCACAAGAAAAGTGGAGGCAAATCCAATATCGAATATTTGAATGTGCTCGGCATGTAGTCATGTGAATAAGGAGTGTAGGCATTAGGCAGAGGGGCAGTACTATCGACTTGGTTGACTAGGAGGCGTGAGCGGAGTATGCGCCGCAGCATTACACTTTACGTCTCGTGTATTGTTGTTATCCCCTCTCTGTCTGTGTCGTTCTTGTCTTCTCTGAGTTCTCTGTCTGAGTTTTAGTACGATGTCCATCCAGAATCTGAACACTTTTGGTAAGTTTTTTTCATTTTAATTAGTAAAAAACTCATTTAGTGTCAAACGTTTAGTTATTTATGATCTGGAAATCTAACTATGATAATAAATAATATTTTGGCGGCTGTTCAGATGTCAGAGTACGGTGGTGTAATTTCAAAAATTATTTTTGTTACAGACCCTTTTGCTGATGCAATCAAGGGTTCCGAAGAAGGTGTGCAAGATGGTTTCGTTCACATAAGAATTCAGCAGCGTAACGGTCGTAAAACACTTACCACAGTGCAGGGTTTATCTGCCGAGTATGATCTGAAGAAAATTGTTCGAGCCTGCAAGAAGGTACGTAATATTACTACGTAAATATGTCACATGTTCAATGTTTAATAATAGTGTAGAAAATAGAAATATATTGTAAATTTTATATTTTATGCAAAATTAATAAATGTCTCATGTTTATTTTAATTACATTATGTGACATTTCATGTTAGTTGACATGTGTTATTTAATCAGTGTCTGATGGTTTTTGTGTTGTACTTAGGAATTTGCCTGTAACGGTACCGTTGTGGAGCACCCTGAATACGGAGAAGTTTTGCAACTTCAGGGCGATCAACGTGAAAATATTTGCCAGTGGCTCACCAAAACAGGATTGGCTAAACCAGAGCAACTTAAAGTTCACGGTTTCTAAAAACTGTAAATCTGCTCACATTCAATAAAATCTAAATCTAACGCTCTATCTTAATTTTCTATCATGTACCTAATTGTTTGCCATTAGTGTTATTAATACTTACTAAAATAGTATGTATTACGATGTATACTATTCGTATATCAGTATCTCATCATGTAAAATTGATTTCAAATGTAATATAGTCAATATCACCTAATTAATTGTATTCATTCGGTATTGATAATTTTGTAGACTTCATAATACGGCAGTGAAAACATCTGGGTTATCATAATCATTCTTTTATCCAACTACATACGTGATTTCATATATTTAGTGGGATTGGCGTTGATTAATTAATTAATAACTGTCGTGAACGAATTTTGCTAAAAGGTTTAAGTACTACTATAATTGGTTATTATTGATTGGAGATGCAACATTTTGCAGTTATTAGATTTAAAACTAGGATAGATGATGGTGTGATTTGTTAGTTGTACTGACTTGGATTGATTGCAAATGTCGTACTCTATTGTACTATACTAATATAAGCTAGATATTACCAATATATAACATAAAACATATAAATGAACCATTAAATAATGATGACTTTATCACTTTATAGGTAATAATTATTATTATAATATGTAATTATAAGCGAATCAGCAACAGCATTCTTGTTTCTTGTATATTATCTCTTAACGAATTGTGGTTTTTAGCAATTACATCTCCATTTACGCAGGAGAAAGAGATACATTATTGCAATAAAATTATTGAAAACGAGCCACAGAATAACTCGGTAACAGACTATATACTATTCATACGAGACAGGAGAATTATTTTCGTTCGTTACATACAGCGTATACCACCACTGAGTCATTATATATTCCTTCAAATATATATATATCCTCTTTAATATTATAATTAATTTACCGTTTGGTGATGCCGATACCTACAAATGTACTTGTATATACTGTACAATGTGTATACCGAGACCGATTACATTCAAATTGGGTACTTGCATATTTTTTCATTTTTCAAATACTACTAACAATAACTCATTAGTAAATAGAAGAAAGGCCATGGACATGGAATATGGACATCAATAATGGACATAAAAATTGGCAGTAGTAGTCATGTCTTGTGCCAAAATTGTGACTGTGGCCTGGAGATAATGGGATGGGAATTTGGGAATATGGTGGAGTGAGAGAGAGTCTAATGTGTGAAACAAATCTCAAAACCCAATGAAACCGTGTTATATCTTTGCATTTCAAAACTGAAGGCGCCTATTCTATGTGTGGTGAGCTGACTCTGACTTGTTGTGTTGAGATTTCAGATTGTGGACATTTGACAATTAATTTTTTAGTTCTTTGAATTCGCAATGTTTTAATTATCAATTACCGTTATTTGGATGTTATTTTGTTACGCTAAGAAATATCAGTAGAATAAGAAAATGTTCAGTGCCACATGTAACCGTATTTTCACCGTTCCGCTTCCGGTCATAAGATGTCCATGCTACTACGCTAGCCGAAGAAGCAGAACTAACACCAGTAACATCGTAATCACAGATCAATGCAACAGTATTACCAGAAATTTTACATTCTATGCAAAAATGGTAAATTAGATTATTAAATTAACACCCAAAACCTAAAAATAACCATCGCCAATCGATTTACCGTCTTACCGAACCATAATAATGCATATGTAGTAGGTAATAATAGGTAATGTAATAAAATATTGTTGCAGTTACAAAATGAACAGAGTGACAGAAGGACCGCCGAAAAGTATGACGCCGTGGGTACTGGGAAAAAGTCTCGAATTACAGTCAGTTTGGCAAAACAAGCAGAGAAAGCTCTAGTTGAAGGAGAGGTCAACCCAAAGCACCATCCAGGCGTAACATGGGTTAAAAGAGTGGATTTACCGGAACGATTCGTTAACCCCGTACAGTTTATTATGTCCCGTAAGTGTGGAGGAACGATCATATAACCAAATTGAAATAGTCATAAATTAAAGGTGAAAAATCAAAAACTAACATGAATGTTAATGTTATTTTGAATTTGTGTTTCTAGATGAAAATATTAAACTGATACAAGAAAATTCAGTAAAGTTAAATAATTATCTTCAGATGAGGGTGTTGCCAGTAGAGGAAGGAGAATACAAAGATAAAGCTAATTATGTTGAAGATGAAATTGTATCCGGAGGTAAATTAAATTAATGTAATCAGTAGCCGTACTGTGATATGCTGTGTCTCATTAAATTATATTATATTCTGTTAGCCCTTTATAGAAATGTCAACCCAACAACAACGTTATGATTTATGATTTACGGCGGAACACAATAAACATTACCTTTATATTATGCATTTTTATGTATAGATTCAATCGTGGAACCATTTTTGAGCGAAGAACAACTAAAGAATTTAGAACATAGCAGGCATCAAAAGATTAGGAACAAACTTAAAAAATTAATTTATCATTGGCAGCCAGTGGATTATAGTGGTGAGACGTGTTTGGAGTATTTAGTAAGCCGTACTGCTGGGGAGTATGCATCTCTTTGCAAGGTTTTCAATGAAATCTCGAGTAGAGATCCGAGCTTTAGACCTTTAACTATGTGCGATTTTGGTTCGGGGGTAGGATCAGTCTTATGGTGAGTATCGACTATGTTGTAATGTTATTAGGTTAATTTAAATTATATATTGTTTATACCTATGCCTATGAACTGAGCAAGCAAAAGTTTATTTCCCAAATCAAGCATTGCACTGTGAGCAAACTTTAAAAGATAACTTTGTTGTATTATTATATTATTTACTCTTTAAAACTCTGATCTCATCTGCACCTCAAAATTTTAAGTCCCGAAATATCCTTTTTAGGGATTAAAATTTTTTGGGCAAATTTTTCTTCAGAATTTCCTCTATAAATATTGAACTAAGTTTCCGTTTGCCTTCTGGAAAACATCTAAAGCGTGTGTCATTGTTCCCAACTTTTTTCTTTTAAGCATGTTTTATTTTTTTCAGGCTTTTCTTTGCTTCCCCCTGATGGGCACTTTTTATTTATTGAATCAGATTAAACCTATGAATTATAATTTTATAGGGCAGGCCATAAGTTTTGGGGTAAAACTATTCAGGAGTATCTTGCTGTTGATATGTCAAGAGACATGAACGACCTTGCCGAAAGAATCTTGAGAGGTGGAAGTTTAGCAAATGATCACTGGTTACATGGTATATTTTTCCGACAATTTCTTCCAGCCTCCAATAAGGTAGGATACACAAATGCACTTTATTTTGAAGTACAAGTATATATTTTAGGTTTAACAATCGTAATTTAAATTAATTATTATCAATTTTCAGATCAAATATGATATCGTTGTTAGCAGTTATTCTTTACTGGAACTTCCGTCTCTAAAAAAGAGAATAGAAACAATTGACATTCTATGGAAGAAAACAGAAAAATATCTTGTACTTATTGAAAGAGGAACCAATGCAGGATACGAAGTAAAAAATTCAATGCCTAGTTTTATATCCATTATATCTATTATACCTTTATAGTGAATATGAACTTTTTAATCTCTTTAACCTTTAATTTTTTTAATATTTCTAATCTATATGAACTTTGTAATTATATCATATTACTATGTAAAATCTTTTCCATATTTCCAGGCTCTCATTCAAGCAAGAGATTACTTATTAGGGTTACATGAAGAACAAAGAAGAAATTGCCATGTATTTAGCCCGGTAACACTACAGAAACAAAAATATCGTAGATATTACTAGTCCATTTTGTGAACAGTAATAAGTAATTACTAATCACTGACTATTTGGTTGCACTCAAGTTAACTCGTAGTTTTTTCTTTAGTGTCCCGGAGACACTTGGTGCCCACGATTTGAAAAAGACAGTACACCTTGTAACTTTTTTGTTCGGTATAGACCACTTCTGCCTTTTAACAAGGAGCTGACGAAGAGAGAAGTGTTTTCCTACGTGGTCCTCAAGAAAGGTTTATTTTGCTGTTTTGTGTTAAGAACTAGTAACAATAGGTATTTGTAGAAAGTGAATGAAAATGACTTGTAGCAATTCTTAAGTAGTCATCATAATTGTTTCAGGGAAAAGGAAAGATGCAGGATGGCCCAGAATTGTCAGGCAACCTTTAGTTCGCGCAAGGCATGTGATTTGTCGACTGTGTACTAAGAAGGGGGACCTTGTTGAAGTAGTTTTAACCAAAGGAAAATCGTCAAAGTATTTACAAATAACTCTTGAAACAAAACGCCGATTCTTATCTGTTGACGTAATCTAATTAACTTTGTGATTTCAGAGAATTGTACCGTTGTGGAAGAAAAAGCCATGTAGGTGATTTTCTTCCAGTTGATGAATTAGAAACTTTAGAAAAATTCGACCCTAAAGTGCACGGAGATATAGCAGATGAAGTACCAATACCTTCTGACGATGGGAGTATAACGTAGACTGACTGAATTACAAATAAATACATACCTAGTGCTTTTTCCTCAGCAAATTTTGATAAATAAAAACCATACTGTGCTGACAATTTTATACGATATAATAATTTCAAAATTGTTATCTTCCTTCATTTAAGGCCACAGGTTGCCTTTCTTTTTAGTCATTAGCTAACCTAGTCTTATAATAGTGCACATCAGTTTTTGTCCATAAATAACACTAGTGGTAAATGTATTGATTGTAAGTCACGCCTTATTTTAAGGCAGAGGAGTCATTTGGTCCACCGCCATAGACCAACGACCAACCTATATAAATAGTTGCAAGATATTCTGAAGTTCATCAACCAAACCAAAAGACAAAATGTTGAAAATAAGGATATCCATAAATCCAAGTAAAGACTGAATTTGAACTCTTCACATTTGACGTCTTGTCGTTCGTATTTTGAAAAGTCGGAAAGTAAAGGTATCAAAATAAGTCAGTCAGATCTTTTCTAATAAGATTTTGATATATTCATTAGTAATGATAATGATAAATGCAGATTCATTAAAGTTATCAATTTTTGGCCAAAAGGTGCTCACCAGAAAAGTCAGAAAATAAACCAACTATGAATACAGTGAAGTATTACTATCTTAGTTTAAATGTTTTTGTAAAAATTGGGAGCTCATGAGCGCCCACACTGTGTATCGGAAATCACATTGTTCGGCGAATAATAAAAACAAAAAAGGGTTGGTGACGATAAATGCGCGGAGTAAATATTGGACCATTTTGGTAGCAGGATTCATTTGGATATTGCTGATTTGAAATAAACTATAAAGACTATTGTAAAGTAGCAAACTAAACCAATTTTATCAAAATGCAATATAGATGTACATAAACCGTAATGTCAAAATTTATGTATTTTTAAATATTTTTTAAAAATTTACACGTTTATGTAAAAATAGTAACATTATAAGTTAAATAACTTTTGTCTTATTATAGAATATTAGTATTCTATTTAGGAGCAGCAAGATAGCCACGATTCATAATGCTTGAATGCCCTTTATTGTATCTTGTGGGTGGAGTGATTGGTGGCAATCCAGCAACGCTGCTCTTAACTCTAAAATTAAGCGGAGACATGAAGTCCTGAAATGAAAGTAATTATCAATTATGTTGAAATGTTTTTTATCTTTTG